>JAHRHZ010000086.1:9979219-9992130 GCA_024137785.1 Ginglymostoma cirratum | reverse complement strand
CCCCCCCCCGGGACTCCATGTAAATACTGACACACTCCCGCCCCCGGACTCCATGTAAATACTGACTCTCTCCCTCCTGGGACTCCCTGTAAATACTGATACACTCCCCCTCACTCCCCTGGAACTCCCTGTAAATACTGATGTGCTTCCCCCCCACCCACCCTGACTCCCTGTAAATACTGACACACTCCCCCCAGGAGACCCTCTGTAAATACTGACATGCTTCCCCCCCACCGGGACTCCCTGTAAATACTGACACACTCCCCCCCAGGAGACCCTCGGTAAGCACTGACATGCTTGCCCCCCACCGGGACTCCCTGTAAACACTGACACACTCCCCCAGGAGACCCTCTGTAAATACTGACGTAGTCTAACGGATATTATTTTTAATTTGTTAAAGGCAGCATCTACTATGGAATGACTCCCAATGCTCTGATCACAGAAAGTAGTCCTCTGTGTCCCGCACACCAGCAGAAAGTAATGGCCAGGCTCTCAGACATTCACAAACAGATAACCACTCTGCATTTCTGAAGAATGGTCCAGGACCGAAACGTCAGCTTTCCTGCTCCTCTGATGCTGCTTGGCCTGCTGTGTTCATCCAGCTCTACACCTTGGCATCTACCACTCTGCTGCTAAGCTTTTTTCCCCGTCAGGTCTGAGCTCTGAATTTCTAACCGGGAATTCTGATCCCAGCTCCTTCCAGGAAACGAGAGCCCAATCTCGGAATCAGTTGTTGGCTTTTAGACTGAGATGAGGAGAAAGATGCATGTGTGGTAAAGGTCAGAAGTGCCACTCTCGCTCCTTGTGGTTATTCGAATCATCCTGATTGGACGTGCTATGACACACCTCTGTGAGAGGTGGGACTTAAACCTGGATACCCTGGCTCAGAGGTAAGGACACTACCACTGCACCATAACACCTGACCTTTCTAATTTATATATTGTCTAATCTATCCATTGAGCGATGCTATGACACACCTCTAGAACGGGTAGGGCTTGAACTTGGGTCTCCTGGCTCAGAGGTAGGGGCACTACCAGTGCACCACCCTATTTCTTATGTTCTTATATTTAATTGGAATACTTCGCCCCCTCCTCCCACAGCCCCCCCCCCAACATTTTACCCCGAATTTCTAACACCTGCAGTTCAGCCTCTTTGCCACTAGATGGGGCACACTGCACGCCATCTGGTGGCAGACCTGTGTATCCACAGGCTGTGTGACCATTGACCAGACGGAGGACTGGGCAAAAGCTTGGTGAGGGACTGACCCCAGGGGTAACAGTGCTGGACAGGGGTGGGGATGTAAGAGACCAGGCGATGTGCTAGTCATCCTTTAAGCCAGTTCGTTGCTCCCCACGGCTGCTGCCGCAGGTAGAAGCCTGGAGTCTGCCTCATCAGTGATGCTTCTCCGCAGTGCCCTCTGATACAAAAAGGTTTCCCCATCATCCTGCCTGTCTACCCATGACAGCTGTGCATGTTCAGTCAGCGCACACATCCAAAAGTGAGATTTCTTTCGTCATGTTCTGTATGGTCACACACAAGTGTTTGGGTGCAAGACAAGTGTTTGGTTGAGGAGAAGGGAAAGGCACGAGTTATTCATAAGTTTAGTCTTCTGTGTAACCCTATTTGCTGTATTTTAACACAATATACAAATGTGTACAATCATTTGACAGACTGTTTTCTGAGCTGATTGTTACAATTGCCAAAAGGTTGTTCTCTACATTGTCATGATTTTCCATCTTTGCTCTGTCTGGCCAACTCCACCCACACTGTGCTATTTGTAGCCACTGGGAAGCAGCTCTGTGGCATCATTGTAAGGTTGGGACACAGTCATAAAGTCCTCATATAATCCATGTCCCCAGACATCCACCTCCCATCCCTCATTGTTAATATTGATTAAGGTTTTTATACATTCCCAAATGCATTATCTCAGTTGCTCCTCTTCAGAATATTCACTGTCGATGTTGTCCTGTCTGTACTAACCCTCCCTCACTCAGGTACTTGACTTGATTTGTCAAGAGTTCAGGTTATAGTCCACAGGTGTATTTAAAATCACAAGCTTTCAGAGCGCTCCTTCTTCATCAGGTGAAGATAAAGGAGCAGGGATCTGAAAGCTTGTGATTATAAATAAACCTGTGGACTATAACCTGGTGTTGTGCGACTTCTGACTTTGTCCACCCCAGTCCAACACTGGCATCTCCACATTATCATTGTCAAGAGATGGACCAGGAAAGTCTATGGCCAGGCATTGAAACACTTGAAGTGGATGTTGGTGAGCTTTCCTTTTCTCTGCTGGCTTCTATTGGATCACAGATTTCACTGATCCAGCAGCTTGACAACACTCTGTCACTGGCTAACACTTACGGAAGAGCCCTGAGCTGATGTAACACAGGGATGTATGGGGAAGTTGGGTTGCTGGCCCTCTGGATTGAGCAATGATGCTAATTCTCTGAGAAAAGAGTGACATTGTTCATCCAGAGGTAGCTGCTCCCCATGGAGAGAAACTTGTTCCATTGGCGTAGTGATCTGTCCTTCCAGGTTCTGCTCCAAACTAGGAATATACATATCAACTCGGAAATAATTTGGTTCTTTAGGGTATAGCGCAACTTAGAGAAGTGATCTCTTTTCCGACATTGTTGGAGTAAAGCTCAACAGTTCGATGTGAAATTTTGAAACTATGACCATGTCCAGAAACTGCCACATTAGATTATTCAGGATTTCGGGTTGCCGTTGTCTTATATGATATATTGTTTGGGTGAGAGGTCTGTCTCCTCAGCTTGAATGCTCCATTATGTTTTAAATAGTTGACATCCTGTGTCGAAGCTTTGGAATTAAGGGCAGCTTTTGCTGAATAATGTCTGTGGTGCAATTTTCTGAACTCTGTTATTCAGACTTCTCATTTGAACGTTAGATCTTCTTTGACGGAAGAAGTTCAGAAACTGATTTTTTGAGTAGATCAATGGCATATATGCTCTTGTTGTGAGGTTCCCTTGCTGCACCGTTCAGACGTTAATGGGGCTAGCTACAAACTCTCTTGGGAATTGGTATCTATTATTGAAGCATGATCTTGCCAGTGTCTTATTTGTTCTTAAAGTAAAATATTGAGCAAATACCGACGTATGGTTGTCAAACGTTCTTTGTTTCTCATTGATCTGTTGTCTATGTATGATGTGATCTGAGGTCCTTCCCCTGTGGCAGGCAAATGTGCAAACCTGCTCCACATTTGATTTGCTGGCCAATCTTGAAGCTGTTTCAAATCTTAGGGGCAGGAACGTTGATGTTTCAGGTCGGGGCCCTTCTTCAGATGTCAACATTCCTGCTCCTCTGATGCTGCCTGGCCTGCTGTGTTCCTTCAGCTCCACACTGTGTTGTCTCTGACTCCAGCATCAGCAGTTCTTGCTGTCGCAAATCTTAGGAATTGCGTTTTCCATTCTTTGCCAATCTATAAATGTATCTGATAACTTAAATTTGTCCAGTGGAAGGATTGGTATTATTGAATGTGGTTGCATTAGCTGAGTGTTGATAGGCACTTGAAGTTTATTTTTATTATTTTTTTACTTATTAGTTCTTTTGGTTATTCCACATCACAGGATGTGCGCATCACTGGCTAGACCAGCAGTTACTGATCATTCTTGGCTGCCGAGAGGGCAGTTAAAGGTTGATCATTACACCGTAGGTCTGGAGTCACAAATTGGCCAGAAGTTACCTTTCTTAAAGGGCATTAGTGATAAGTTGTCATCCAAAAACAATTTCATGGTCCTTATTAAACTCTTAAACCCTTTTGTAAAAATTGAATTCAAATCCAAGGCTGGGTTCAAACCTGGATCCCAGGGACACTATCCAGGTTCCTGGATGAATAATTTAGCAACAACACCACTAAGCCATTGTCTTCTGTTAGTTGCTTCAAGTTGAAAGATGAATATTTGAATTTTGACCTCCTTGTGTGACTCTCATTTTGTTGCCTTATCGAATCCTTTGTTGATTAAAGTTGTTGTTGATTCTTTGCTGCTGTTAATTTTGTTTCTGTGGGTCCAAAAACTGAAAGCTGTAAAGGTTCCTGTTGGTTTAAGGGCTACGTGCCGTGTAAAGTTGGCCTTTCCTTTACCAACATGGCACCTCCATAGGGATGAATGAAGCCATTCCCTTTACCAAGATGGCTAAAGGATTTCCAACAGATCTATGGGTAGAAACTTTCTCATATTGATGAATATGATCAGTTGATGTTTTTGACGTATTAAAGACGGTTGTCATACAATTTTTTTCTCCGTCTGAAGTATTTTTACCTCGAATTTGACACCACATAATCTGATTCCCGCTTTTTTTTGTCTTCAATGCTTTTTAAAAATCCATTAATGTGATAAAGCTGCTGGCTCTTAAATACAATATGCATTTCTCACCCAAATTGTCAAAATAACAAAGGTTTCACTCATCTTCTTGTTGGTCTCCTGTGGCTCTTTCTTGTATTTCCATGCTAATGGTTCATTAAGCCTAACATTCTTTCTGATGAAGGGTTTAGGCCTGAAACGTCAAGTTTTCCTGCTCCTATGATGCTGCGTGACCTGCTGTGTTCATCCAGCCCCATGCTTGTTATCTCGGATTCTCCAGCATCTGCAGTACCTTTTATCTATCATTTAAAAGACAAGTCTGTTTGTATGAGGCAAAGCTTAGTAAACTAACTATGGTGCACCACTCCACTCTTGCCTTTATCATCTTGCCTTAGATGTCTACATTCCTTCATAGATTGCACTGGGAGTGTCAAACAAAGATATTGTCAGTTTAGACTTGAGTATGATCTGTAGACTTGAATCTATCTCTTCCTGCTGGGTTCAATTCTTCGATTGCTCTGTTTTTGATTATGAGAGGCTGGTAACTGGTCCATGCCCACTGTGCTCGATTGGTTAAGCCTGGGTGTGGACTCAGAGCAAGGTAAACTGACACCATGGAGACTGTCAGAAGGCTGAGCTGGAAGCATGAGGGCAGACATGTTGTGATCGCAGAGATATTTTAAAATAACAAAAGAAGCATCTGTACAATAAGAAAGTGGGTTCGTCCCTGTGACATAAGGTAAAGACGCCATAGTCCCACTCTCTCTCAAAACAAAGAGAGAGATGACAGATGGTGGTTTAACTTTTGGGTCACTACAGATGTGCTCATTGAGTCTGCACTGACTCTCTACAGAGAATCCTACCCAGATCCAACACCCTCTCCCAGTAACCCTGCATTTACCACAGCTCATCTACATAGCCTGCACATCCCTGGCCACTATGGAGTAAGTCAGCTTGGCCAACCCACCTAACCTGCATATTTTCGGACTGTGTGAGGAAACCCATGCAGACATGGGGACTATGTAAAAACTCCACACAGGCAGTTGCCCGAGGCTGAAATTGAACCCAGATCCCTAGTGCTGTGTGGCAGCAGTGCTAACCCCTGAGCCACTGTTCTACCCCTTTGGTAAGTGGTAAAGTCATCACAGTTTTAGCAGATCATAGGGCTGATCTCTTATTACAGAGGGATGATTGGTAGCAGTACAGCTGAGGGTCACCAATGCCTCAGGCACTGAGAAGTGCAGTCCTTCATGGTAAGCTCAGCTGGTGTGGAAATTGAATCCACACCATTGGCATCGCTCTGCATCACAAACCAGCTGCCCAGCCTGGGGTTGGAGTCTTCCCAGACCCTGAACAATGTGGGCATTGGCCAGAAAATTTGGGAGAATCACTGGACATCGGCAATGAGGGGATTCCTGATGTTGAGAACAACACATCCCATTCTCCAACCAAGTGTTGAGCAGTGAGATGGGATCCTCACTTGTGAACAATGAGAAACTATTCACATCCATTAGAAAATCATCATGTCGTCTGGCCTCATTAATGTGCGGCTCCCCCTTCTCCCAGCCACCAGACAGAAACTAAAAGACAAGGGTGGTGAAGATGGTGTTTGGTACGCTTACTTTTATTGGTCAGTGTATTGAGTATAGGAGTTGGGAGGTCATGTTGTGGCTGTACAGAGCATTGATTAGGGCATTTTTGGAGTATTGCGTTCAATTCTGATCTCCCTGCTAGAGGAAGGCTGTTGTGAAATTTGAAAGGATTCAGAAAAGATTTACAAGGATGTTGCCAGGGTTGGAGGGTTTGAACTATAGGGAGAGGCTGAATAGGCTGGGGCTATTTTCCCTGGAACATCAGAGGCTGAGGGGTGACCTTATAGAGGTTTATAAAATCATGAGGGGCATGAGTAGGGTGAATAGCCAAGGTCTTTTCCCCAGGGTAGGGGAGTCCAAAACTAGAGGGGCATGGGTTTAAGGCGAGAGGGGAAATATTTAAAAGGGACCTGAGGGGTAAGTTTTTCACGCAGAGGGTGGTGCGTGTATGGAATGAGCTGCCAGAGGAAGTGGTGGAGGCTGGTACAATGACAACATTTAAGAGGCATCTGGATGGTATGTGAATAGGAAGACTTTAGAGGGATGTGGGCCACGGTACACTCCATGGGCAGTAACTGACGGTCACATTCTATTCTGCTGGAACTTTCAGGCCCCATCAGCAAAGCCAGTGCCAGTTACCCTTTATCTGACATGTTTGGGGCAACATAGAAGAACCTAGCAGGACAACTGCGGGTATCCAATTCTTGACAAGGTACATAACTGGGCTTTAAAGATGGCTCTGGCGCCCAGAATCACCAGCAATGGTCTATTGGTGAGTTGAAGGGTACGATGTGTGGGGTGCCATGGGACATAGGTAATGTGACAAGTTTGGGGAAGTGATGCACTGGGCCTCCCAAGCAGAGAGAAACCGTCCACAAAACCCAGCAAAGTTGGCACTTAGTCGAGTTCTGTAAAAACATTTAGTTCTGCATCTCTGACAATCAAGCACTATACAGCTGTGTCAGCTCATTGAACCTTACTCAACAGAAAGTTCATAGAATCATGGAATCCCTACAGTGTGGAGTCAGGCCATTCGGCCCAACAAGTCCACAATGCTGCTCCAAAGAGCATCCCACCCAGACTCATTATCCTGCTCCTGATTTTGGTTAGCACTGCTGCCTCACAGCGCTAGGGATCTGGGTTCGATTCCAGCCTCAGGTGACTGTCTGTGTGGAGTTTGCACGTTCTCCCCGTGTCTATGTGGGTTTCCACCTCTTTAGAATTGTGCCCCATTATTTTATATTGTCTTTCAATGTTCTTACAACCAAAGTAAATCACCTCCCACATCTCTGCATTGAACCTCTGTGCAATAACAACTATTCACCCTCCCAGCCTGATCATTATCAACTCCTTTGTCTGTCCAACTGTCTTTTTCTCTCTTAAGGCTCTATCCTACCGTTTACTCCCTACCCCATCCCCAACCCTATTTTCTGCATATAAACTAATGTTTTCCCAGCCACCATCAGATCTGAGGAAGGGTGACTGGACCCAAAACATTAACTCTGTTTTTTCCTTCACAGATGTTGCCAGACCTGCTGAGCTTTTCCAGCATCTTTGTTTTTGCTTCCTCCGGGTGCTCCGGTTTCCTTCCATTCTCCAAAGATGTGCAGGCTAGGTGGATTGGCTGAGCTAAATTGCTTATAGTGTTCAGAGGTGTTCAGGTTAAGTGGGTTAGACATGGGAAATGCATGGATAGGGGAATGAGTCTGGGTGGGATGTCTTCGGAGGGGCGGTGTGGACTTAAGTTCTGGAAAATTCCAGAATTGTGATATTAAGACCAATGGAAACCCAATTGCCTCCCTCGTCCTTCAGTTTTACATTGCTTTTCGATGTTACCTCACTATCTCTGTCCTCAACCTGCAGCCCAGCCCTGACTTTCCCTCCTGTCTACCGCACTCCCCACCACTCGCTGGGAATGGACACCACACTGTATTTTCACTTCCAACCTCTAGATGTCAGTGCAATACAGTCTTAAAAAGAAATCACACCTCACCAGGTTATAGTCCAACAGGTTTATTTGAAAACACAAGCTTTCAGAGCTCTGCCTGCACCTGCCGAAGGGGCAACGCTACGAAAGCTTGTGATTGCAAATAAACCTGTTGGACTCTAGCCCTGGTGTGGTGTGATTTTTGACTTTATCTACCCCAGTCCAACACCAACATCTCTTTCTTTGGGTTTGACTTCAGAATGGTCCATTGACTGTTTTCGCTCCTGAAGACCTGACCAGGGGCTTGGTAACATTGGGAAACTCAGTGGGTTTCAATCATGGAGGGTGGTGGGGTGGGGAGGTGGGTGCTGTGGACAGGCCCTTCCCTGATTATTTCTCACCGCTTGCACCTCACTTCAGAGTGTCAAAGCCAGAGGCTGGAAAACAGATAACTCACTCGTCACAATTTTATCTTAAAAACTGTTTTCTTTTAAAAAAAAATCAACACATTGAGCGTATTCCTCACCCCACGTTTGTTTATCCCCTACTCGCCCATGTCTGCAGTGAGCGGGAAGATGGGGCAGGGGGTCCGTTAGCTGGATGGCTTTACAGATACAGAGTGATGCCAACAGTGGGGGTTCAGTTCCTGCATTGGCTGAGGTTACCATGATGGATTCTCCTTTGCAACCTTTCTCCTTGCCTGAGGCACGGTGACCCTCAGGTTAAACCACCACCATTTGTCCCTCTCTCTCTCTCTCCCTCTCTAATGAGAGAGCAGCTCTGTGATCTAGTAGGTCAAGGGTAACTTTACCTTTACTAGACTAACTATTCAAGAGCTCCAGGCTAACACTGTGGGGGACACGGTTTCGAATCCCAGCACAGCAGCTTGTGGAATCTAAATTGAATTAACAAAATCCAGAACTGAAATCTGTTTCGGCAACTGGGCTAGTTATCAGGGATTGTCATAAAAACCCATCAGGTTTGCTGATGCCTTTTAAATGATCTGATGTTGTTCAGGGTGGCACAGTGGCTCAGTGGTTAGTACTGCGGCCACACAGCGCTAGGGACCCAGGTTCGATTCCAGCCTTGGGTGACTGTCTGTGTGGAGTTTGCACATTCTCCCTGTGTCTGCGTGGGTTTACTCCTACAGTTCATAGATATGCAGGTTAGGGTGGATTAGCCGTGCTAAGTTGCCCTGTAGTGTCCAGGGATGTGCAAGCTGGGTGGGTTAGGCATGGGAAATGCAGGGTTACAGGGAGAGGGTGGGTCTGGGTGGGATGCTCTACAGATGGTCAACGTGGACTTGATGGGCCAAATGGCTTGCTTCCACACTGTAGGAATTCTACCTAGACTGAGCTCTGTGTGAATATTAACTGCCCTTTCTGAGATACTCAGCTCCACAGGCAATGGGCAACAAATGCTGGCCTGGTCAGTGACAGCTAAATCTCATGATGGAGTGTTTTAAAAAAGTGAATTCAGGGTGTTCACATCCAAGGTTCAGGTGGAGAATCTGCTCTTTGAGTGAGGGTGATTAAGTGAGATCTAATGGAGGTAACTGAGATTGTGAAGGCTTAGATAAGGAGAGGAAAATGTTTCCCACAAATGAATGGTACAAGTATTGGGGGTGGTGGGAGCCGTCACGACAGATACAAGGCTTTGGGACAGAGGAGACTGGGTAGGGGTGTGTGAAATATGAGGGAATCCGTAGAGAGCAGGAATAACTTGTGCTTGTACCCCACACTAGAAGCAATGATTACATATGTACTGTCTCTCACAGCACCAAGAACCACCCCCCACCTTAATGAACTCAAGCCCATCACATATAGCAAGAGGAGAAGGGACAAGGGAAATGGTAACAAATTCCTTCCCCCACTTATGTATATGTTTAATTGAATATGAGGGGGTGGAAGCTTACAAACCCACAGACTGCCTGTGGTGCTTCATTTATTTCCAATCTTGAGTCAATTAAAACAACTCTCAGCCTAATTGATGTCCCAGTGTTAGAATCTGAAAGGTTGTACTATAGTAAAATTGTTAAAAGCTGTTCTCGGAGGAACATGTGTGCATCTGAATGCCACATGATCCTGAGAAATCTACACACCACAAACTGGTCTATCTCAGCAATAACTTGATGTTTGATTCTGCATTAACAGCTAGCTGTCTTCCCCTTTTAACAGTGTCAATGGCTTACCGCTCTCCTCAAAGAGTGACATTGTAAACAGAATTACAATATGACTAATGAAAAACAAGTTTTTGATCCTATGGAAGAAATATTAAACTGAAATTAAAGCCATTTGAAACCTGAATGACTTTAAGCAATGGTTTGTGCAAAGAGGTGTCTGCTATTTTGAGAGAACCAATAAAATAATTAACAATTTAACAGTGCTCCTTAAAGGGGCACTGTACAATAACCAAAACTTTAGAAATCTGTCAAATTAAGCCAGAATGTCTGTTTTTGTGGAGGGGTTAATTAACACCAGCCCCTGCTGTGCCCAGTGGAGATCCAGGTCGACAGCGTAATGACGAGGTCATGTTGCGGCCATACAGAACATTGGTTAACAAGGTGTAGAGTTGGATGAACACAGCAGGCCAAGCAGCATCAGAGGAGCAAGAAAGCTGACGTTTCAGGTCTGGACCCTTCATCAGAAATGATGCTGCTTGGCCTGCTGTGTTTGTCCAGCTCTACACCTTGTTATCTCAGATTCTCCGGCATCTGCAGTTCCTACTAACTCAGGACATTGGTTAGGCCACTTTTAGAATACCACGTTCAATTCTACTCTCCCTGCTGGAGGAAAGGTGTTGTTAAACTTGAGAGGATGCAGAAAAGATTTACCAGGATGTTACAGGGTTGGAGGGTTTGAGCTGTAGCGAGAGGCTGAATAGGCTGGGGCTATTTTCCCTGGAGCATCTGAGGGGGGTGACCTTATAGGAGGTTTATAAAATCAGGAGGGGCATGAATAGGGCGAATAGCCAAGATCTTCTTTCCCATGGAAGGGGAATCCAAAACTAGAGGGCAAAAGTTTAAGGTGAGAGGGGAGAGATTTGAAAGGGTCCCAAGGGGCAACTTTTTCATGTAGAGGGTGGTGCATGTTTGGAATGAGCTGCCAGAGGAAGTGGTGGAGGCTGGTACAATTACAACATTTAAAAGGCATCTGGATGGGGACATGATTAGGAAGGGTTTAGAGAGATATGGGCCAAATGCTTGCAAATGGAGCTAGATTAGTTTAGGATATCTGGTCAGAATGGACGATTTGGATTGAAGGGTCTGTGTCTGTGCCGTACAACTCTATGACTCTATGAGAGTGGCCCAGTGTTCTAGCAGACACCCTGTGCTTCCCTGTTCAGGGACAGGATAAATAATCCAGTTCAGTCACAATCTTATTGAATGGCTCCGAGTGTATGACTAACCGTATCACCATGGATACGCGGCACAAGAGATGCAGCAGCTGCCCTCTGACCTCCTCCACCATCCCGAACTTTGAAACGCTCCATTCCAAGTGAAGGAGGATTCGCCTGTCTTTCGAGTTTGCCGTCTTCTTTTTGCTGTTTGTGAGTTGATCTCCAAATCGCGTAAGTAGGAGTGATCCTCCAGGGGTGGACCTACCCATAGTGGGCAGGGACTCCTGCTCCAGGGCTCACTGCCTGGACCTGTCAATGGACATTTTGCCCAGGCCCAGGAGCAGATGTGCGAGGATGTGTGGAGGGAGTGGATCGAACTCCGTGGATGGTGAGAATAAGGGGTAAAGATAAAGTTGCCATCTTTCCAGCAGGCCATTAGAGGGAGGTGACTGGTAGTGGTTTAACAAGAGAGTCCCCACGTATCACCACCAGGGGGAGGCAACAGCCCAGTGGAATTATCGCTAGACCTTTTAACCCAGCAACTCAGCTCGAGTCTTGGGGATTTGGGTTTGAATCTGAACCCAGCAAATGGTGATTAAAATAAATAAAATTTCAATAAAAAAAAGTTGATGAAACTGTTGTCGGGAAAATCCCTTCCAGCTCATTAATGCTGTTTAGGGAGGTTTCTTCAGTGGGTGATGAAATCCTGGAATTCTTTCCCTAAAGCGCATTGTGGGTCAACCCAAAATGGACTGCAGCAGGTCAAGGGCAATTAGGGATGGGGCACTATCCATGTCCCACGTGTGATTTAAAAACAAAATCATCTTGCCTCAAGAGAGGTTGAGAAGGAGAGTCCTCGTCAACTACAGCTCTGCCTCCAACTCCATTATCCCCTCCAGACTGATCTCAAAACTGCGTGATGACCCTGGTCTCGGCTCTGCCCTCTGCATCTGGATCCTCAGCTTTCTGACCCACAGACCTCAGCGAGGATAGGTAACTGCACCTCCTCCACAATAACACTCAACACTGGAGCACCCCCCCCCCCCCCCCAACACCCCAGGATGTGTCCTCAGCCCCCTACTGTACTCCTTGTACACCTCCAACTGTGTTGTCAAATTCTGAATGAATGCCATTTACAAGATCACTGACAACACCATCATAATGGGATGGATATCTAACAACGGCAAGTCAAAATACAGAAGGTGATGTAGTGCAATGAAAACAACCTCTCTCTCAACGTCAGCAAAACTAAAGAATTGGTCATCGACTTCAGAAAGAAAGGAGGAGAACACGCCCCCACCTGCATCAAAGAACTGAGGCTGAGAGGGTGAACAGCATCAAGTTCCTCAGAGTGATGATAACGGACAACCTGTCCTGGACTTCCCGCATGAATGTGACAGTCAAGAAGGCACAACAACACCCCTTCTTCCTCAGGCGGCTCAGGATATTTGCCATGTCCATCAGGTCCCTCACCAACTTCTACAGATGCACCATTGAAAGCATACTGTGTGGGTGCATAACGGCCTGGTACTGCAACTGCTCTGCCCAGGACTGTAGGAAACTACAGAAGGTGGTGTGCACAACCCAGACCATCACAGGAGCCAACCTTCCATCCATGGACTCCATTTACACAGCTCGCTGCCGCAGAAAGGCGGCCAACATCATCAAAGACCCATCGCACCCCGCTAATGATCTCCTATAACCCCTTCCATCAGGCAGCAGATACAGAAG
>JAHRHZ010000086.1:9942741-9974922 GCA_024137785.1 Ginglymostoma cirratum | reverse complement strand
TGTGCGTGTGTGTGCGTGTGTGTGGGTGTGTGTGTGTGTTTGCGTTTATGTCTGTGCCTATGTTTCTATCTGTCTCTGTGTTTTATGCGTTAGTGTTTTGTGTCTGTCGTTCTGTGTTGCCTTATAAACAAATTTCTGGCATCCTTGACGATTATATGGTTATAATTGGTTAAGAATACTGGTTCTACAGGGTGACGCACCCTGCAATTAAACACATTTACCTTTTCTTACTGAATGGCTCTTGGTGATGGGGTGGGGGGCAGGGTGGAAGGAAGGGGGCCTTCGCTGCCAGTTAACTCTTCGCTAACGTTCAGAGCTCATCATCGCTGGTGGTAAATAGGTACTATTTAGACAACAGCACACTGAGTTTGACTAATACGAACATCCACGGCTTTTTGAAGGTGCCTCGCAGCAATTGAAAATTCCTTTACATTTTCTGGTTTCACAAGAACAGCAGAACTAAGAGCGCAAGTAGGTCATTCGGTCCATTCAATAAGCTCATGACTGGTCTGGCGTGGTCTCATCTCCATTTTCCTGCCCCCAACACCAAACCTCCCAACAATAATCCTTGAATCTCTCGCCAATCAGGAATCTGCCCAGTTTAGCCTTGAGTACATTGGAAGACCCATCTCCACCATGGATGTTGTATCTAATTCTTTTCTTCAGATTCTTTCTCATCTCCATCTTGAATGGGAGATCCCTCACGATCAAGCTGGGTCTGCTAGACTCCTCCACAAATTGAAACCTCCTCTCTTGCATCTCCTCTGCTTTTCTCTAATTGTCTTCATTGTTAACTGGGGTAATGGGCCCACAAAGGTCAACAACGCCCTCTGTTGGCCAGCCCAGGCCTCAGCTGAGATGTATCCCTCCTCCCTCGGTCTCGCAATGTTGACACCGACTCCCAGCGCCCTCCTCAAAAGAGTCAAATTTATTCTGGGGAAGTAGTCTGTTGTGTGCGTTTGGGGAAAGGTTCGCAGACGCTGGGGGAGTGGAACACCTCAACAACATGACATGCAATTCTACACCACTGTAAAATATCAGAGGGTGCCTGCCGCTTCAACACACCACCCTGTTCCCTGGCCAACATCTCTGTCTCAGGCCTGCTGCAGTGCTCCAGCGAAGCTCAGCGCAAGCTGGAAGAACAACACCTCATTTTCCGCTTGGGGATCCTGCGGCCCTCCGGACTCAATATCGAATTCAACAACTTTAGGGCTAGAGTTCTCCTACATCCTACCCAAACCCCAAACACCAGGCCTTGTTATCACATTATCTGCCATTACACACTACCTATTGTTAAGCACTAACAGTCTCCATTAACAGTTATTCACTCTCCTAGCCAGATCTTTGTCTGTCCTCCTAGCCAGATCTTTGCCTATCGTTTACTCCTTACCCCTTTCCTCCACCCTATCTTCTGCATGTAAACTGACCTTTTCCTGGCTACCATCAGTTCTGAGGAAGGGTGACTGGGCCCGAAACCTTAACTCTGATTTCTTTCCACAGATGCTGCCAGACCTGCTAAGCTTTTCCAGCAATTTCTGTTTTTATATCACAGGGTGCCTCAGGAGAGGGCTATCAAGCAGAGAGTCAGTAGCTAACTCCTTCCTCAGTGATCCCAGCCAGAAGAACGTTGAGTCCACTGGGCAACATCTCTAACCAACCCAGTCTCCCTCAGTCTTCATATTGCATGAATAACATTAATGTGTGCTAAATAAAATGCATCTCTATACTTTTTTCGGTCATTCATGGCACACGGGCATCACTGGCTAAACCCAGCATTTATTGCCCATCCCTAATTGCCCAGAGGTCAGTTAACAGCCAATCAAACATTGTTCTAGGGTCTGGAGTCAAGGCTTGGACTGGTAAGACTTCCCTCCAAAAAGGACAGCAGATGGATATTTTCCCCCAACGAGGTCATAGCCATCGATTAGACTCTTAATTTTAGATGTTTTTCTTTATTGAATCCAAATTCCACCATCAGCCAAGGCTAGAATTTGAATCCAGTTCCTGGGTCATTCTAACATTAATACCACTAGGCCTTGAATGTAGCAGGAACATCTCAAGGAGGGTGATCAGATGAATGTTGAGGGCGCATAAAGGCATATTTAGGAGAGGTGGCAAAAAGCTTAGTCTGAGAAGTAGGTTTTTAGGAGCGTCTGTAAGAAGGAGAGAGGTAGAGAAGGTCAGGGAGGGAACTTAAGGCTTAGAAACATATAGAAAGGAATGAGAGTAACCCAAAGTTCTCCCTGAGCACCGGCCCCCCACCCCCCCCACCCCCCCCCCGGTTTCGGCCCCATGGTAAACACAAGGGTCACCTTTGAGCCTCCAGTTTAGAACAGTGATTCGCAATGCTTTTTTCTGCAGTGTTTAGGTTTTAATGCTCCACACTTGTTATAAATGCAGAGAGGAAATTAGTGGAGGGTCAGAGTTGGAAGCAGGGGGTTACAATTTCTTGTCCCGTGTTGAGAACCTCTGGCTTTGGGCCTAGTAAATGAAAAGACCAGCCGCGAATAATGGAGAGAAGGAAGTGGGAGCATGTAGAGGAGTTGTTGTTTAACGCCAATGAATTGACAGCCTTCGTAAGTATTTATATAATATTTCACACGCAGTTACACTACTTTATAACAAATAAAAAGCTGTTAACAATGGCTGAAAATGTGTTACAGGAAGCAAAACAGGTCAAAACGCTGGCACTGTGACAGCAATGTTGAACTAAGGCATTAACCTGTAGGCATTATAATGAGGTCAGGCAGCTAGACCTCATGGAATATGAGTTCCCTTATTGGGGCTGTTAACCGGGTCCAATCAGGGAGCCCTGGCTGACAGATACAAAGTGTGAGTGTCAGGGATGCTGACTCTGAATGAGGTCATTTCGTAGTCGAGGACTATTCCTGTGTAAATAGATGGTGACTTGGTGACGGCCTTTGTGGAGTTATTTCAAACTAACCATTTTTATTTCCAGCCAGTTCAAAATAAAGAGTCACTTTGGACTTGAAATGCTAACTCCATTTTCTGTCTCCACAGATACTGCCAGACCTGCTGATCTTCCCCCGGGGTACTTTCAGTTCGGTCTTCATTGACAACTTTTATAGGATCATAGAATCCCTACAGCGCTGAAAGAGGCCATTTGGCCAATTGATCTGTACCGACCCTCTGATGAGCATCCCAGCCAGACTTATCCCTTCACCCCATCCTATAACCCCACATCTAACCACAGCCGGCTTACTGATTAAATATCAGTCTATCGCAGCCTTGAATATATTTAATGAACCAGCCTCAACAGCACTCTGTGGTAAAGAATTCCACTGACCACCGTCTAAGAGAAGAAATCCCTTCCCATCTCTGTCTGATTTTATGCCTTCTGCTCCCAGAATATCCCAGAAGGTGAAGCAACTTCTCCACGTCTCCCCTGTCAAATCCCCCTAATAATCTTATATGTTTCAATCAACTCGTCTCTCATTCCTCTAAATTCCAACAAGTACGGGTCTAACCTACTCAGCCTCTCTGCATAAAATAGTCCCCCTATACCCGGGATCAGCTGAGCGAGCCTTCTGGGGACTGCCTCTGATGCCACTCTTAGATAAATGTGGCTGTGAGTCAAGTGAACAAGTAAGTTGCCTACTGCATTTTGACACATTAAGCAAGTAACTCGGCTTCCATCAGCATTCTGCACTGAATTAGCTGATTATATCCGATGACTACAGATTCCAGTGCCAAAACAATGGATAGTATTTTACCAAAAATCCTTTACCAGTGGGAAATCTCTTTGCTATTACGGTTCCTCTAGCTGCGGATTTGAGTTGAGAGCGTCCCTGGCTCTGATTCCAAAAGCTCTGGTTCTGTGTGCCTTCAGTGCCCACTCCAGGTGGGCACATTGGCACAGTGTGCTGTACCATCCCTTTTAGATGAAACAGCAAACAGAGGCACTGTCTGCTCTCACAGGTGTGTGCGAGAGATCCCTGGTGGGAGAACGGCAGAAATTGCTCTGGTATTCTGCTCAACATTTACCCCTCAGCGAACACCTAAAAACAAACAGATAATCCAGCCATCTATTTCAATGCTGCTGCAGGAACTTGCTGTGCACAAATTGGTTACTGCCCTCCCTGAATCGCTTTTGTAAAGTATTTCACCATCTGTAAAACAGAGAATCTGGAGACGTGAAAGGTGCATGTGAAACATAAGCTCTTTAATTTTTTTACTCAGTCGGCAGAAAGGGGGCAATACTCGCACTGTGATGACTTGAGATCATTTCTGCAGGGAATTCTCCAGAGTTGACTTTTTTCTAATTTACAGCAGAACTGATGAGAAACAGCACCAGTGTTCCTAGATAATCCCTCCAGCAACCTTCATTTTCTACTTCCAGCCCTCAGAAGAAATGAGGTGATGGTTGGTTAAAATCCAACACATCTTGAGCTCCCTGTTTTGTGTTAAATGCACAAATGATTTCAACATATTTTAATCCATTTTCCAATTGATGGCATTCCTGACACTGATTCATCTCTCCTTAGTCTGTGCAATGAAGAACTCCGATTTCACCTCTGTTCTTTTAACTTCCCTGCAGCCTGTGATCATACTCTTGGAAAGGGTGAGCTCCCATGTCTGTGTTAGTAGAGACACTGCAGCTAAACAGGATGACAGCAGCTGCTACTGTTATGGACCAGTCCAAACCCCACCCCCCAAAATATCTTAAGAAAATAGCATATACCCCAACCTTTTCTTATTTTTATCGGCAAGTGTAAGGCACGTTCTGGATGCAATTTGATTGAAGCAAAACACGTTTTATTCTGACACCATAGTTAAAATACGACAAAAGAAAGAAGAGCTGGAATTACTTAATGCTACTGGAAAACTTAACAGAATAATAGATGATTTAGCAACTGTTCCAATATAGTCACATCCCATAAACACGCCCTTGGCAAAGGCAGATTCAGCAGAATAGTTTGTCTCACGTGCAATTCTTCATGATGAGGATGTGCCGGTGTTGGACTGGAGTGGACATGGTCAGAAGTCACATGTTATAGTCCAACAGGTTTATTTGAAATCACAAGCTTTTGGAGCGCCGTTCCTTTGTCAGGTGGAGTGAAGAGAAGCACACAGGTACAGAATTTATAGGCAGAGAGATCAATACAGAATTGCCAAGCAGACACTGATAACCAAGTTCTGCACCTATGAAGTCAGCCTCAATGGGTGTTCTTGGGTTAATGTTGTACGACATGTGACCCCACCGCACTGTTCTGTATCTGTAAAATCTTCCTTACTGTCCTGTTTTGACACCATCACCTTGATGACTTGTTGTGATCTCTCTACCTTAATCAGTTTGTATGGTTTTTGATTACTTATTACCCTGGTTAGACCCTTGGCATGTGGTTCTTAATACCTATCATGTTGTTCCAGCCATTTGGTTTGTTTCCAGCAACACTTTATTTTTAATTTTTTGTAATTATCCCTGTGTCACATTTAATCAGATTATAGGTCATCCCTTCACTTGTTATTCAGCTGTTTGACACTTTTGATCACCAGCAGAGACTTGTTATTCAACCTGTCAACATTCCACTCAAGATAACAAGGCATGGGGCTGGATGAACACAGCAGGCCAAGCAGCCTCACAGGAGCAGGAAAACTTGACGTTTCAGGCCTAGACCTTTCATCATTCCACTCAAACCATTTTTACAATTTTTTGATCTCTCTGCCTATAAATTCTGTACGTGCGTGCTTCTCTTCACTCCACCTGACAAAGGAGCAGTGCTGATAGCTTGTGATTTCAAATAAACCTGGTGGACTATAACCTGGTGTCATGTGACTTCTGACTGTGCAATTGTTCTGTCCAGAAGGAAAGAATGCCAAGAGAAAACTCTGAGAGAGAGAACTCCAGAATTATGGGAAGCAAGGTGGTCCAGTGGTTAGCACTGTTGCCTCACAGGAGTAGGGATTGGGTTTAATTCCACCCTCAGGCAACTGTTTGTGTAGAGTTTGCATGTTCTCCCCATGTGTCTGCTTGGCTTTCTTCCAGGTACTCCAATTTCCACCCACAGTCTAAAGATGTGCAGTTTAGGGTGGATTGGACATAGGAAATACATTGTTACAGAAATGGGGTGGGCTGCTGTTTAAAGGGTCAGTATGGACTCGATGGGCTGAATAGCTTGCATCCACACTGTAGGGTTTGTGGTAGCAGGGAGAGATGTATGGCAGCTTCCAAACTCCAGCAGCTACTGAAAGATAAATTAAAATCCTGGTTTTGTTGGAGCTTGACCCCGATCCTTTCATGCTGCTTCTATTGTTCCAACTTTTACGAAAAAAGTAAAGTTAGCTGGGCTCAGGACAGACAGCTCGGCTCCAAGTTTACAACTCTCCTTTTCAAAAAAAAAGACAGAACAAAATCCTTCTTAAAGGCACATCTCATAGCACTACTGACTTGTTGGTAACAACGCTCTACAATTGGCTTGTGACTCTGTCACAGTCAGGATGGTTGTTAAAAGCTCTGGAAGTATCTCCGGGAAGAGAAACAGAATTAATGCTTCAAATCTAACTTCTGGAGAGCTTCTGAAGAAGAGTTAGACTGGACTTGAATCATTAACTCTGTTTCTCTCTCCCCCCCACAGATGCTGCCAGACCCACTGAATTTCTCCAGTGTGCTCTGGGTTTGTTTCGGGTTTCCAGCAGCCTCCATATTTTGCTTCCACTTGGTTGGGAGAGGGACTGCATCTTATTCAGTACTTCAGCACACACTCAGGCCATTCAGCCCAGCTTGCCTACGCTGGCATTTACATTCTCCACGAGCTCCTACCCATTCGTCCTCATCTCACCTCATTAATACAAACCTGCCACTCCTTTCTTTGTGATAGTAGGAACTGCCGATGCTGAAGTCAGAGATAACGCAGTGTGGAGCTGGAGGAACACAGCGGGCCAGGCAGCATCAGAGGAGCAGGAAAGTTGACTTTTCGGGTTGGGACCTTCACTGCTAGAGCACAGTCACAGCAGTGCGTACCATTTCAGAGAAAAAAACTGCACTGACTCACCAAGGGTCCTTAAACGGCCCCTTCCAAATCCCTGGCATCTACCATCAAGAAGGACAAGGACAGCACATACATGGGAACACCACCCCCTGCAAGTTTTTCTGAAGAACCTGAAACATTAACTTTCCTGCTCCTCTGACACTGGTTTCTTTGTATCAGGTTATTGTCTTCATTGGATCTATGGTATGTGGCCAGCAGGAGAAACGGCTACAAGACTGATTAAAAGTTACAATCAATAATGTTGGGAATTTTGGTCAAGCTGGTTTAACCTTTGACCTAGGTAAAACTGCAGCCAGGACATGTTGCGACCTGCCCCATAAACTGTGACCTGTAACGTCCTGCGTTGATGAAATAAGGGAAGTTTCATGGTTGACTCTAGACATACTGGCACCACGTGCCCTTGTATAGAGCGTGGGTGTGGCTGTTTACAACTTGGCGTATACCTTTGGGTGTTGCTTACCAGTAAACTCCATTGGCTGGGATTGAACCATGTCATCAGGATTTAGTCAATTCATTGGCTGAATGCCGAAGAAGTTTCTAGAAGGATGATCACATTTTATGATAAAAGTTAGCAGAACAAAGGATTTTGCAGGAGTGAGCCTTCACGATCAACATTTGAGAAGCACATGCCCTGAAGTTGTCATCAGAGAAGACAAAGAACCATGAAGTGAGATCTACACTGCCAGCAAAGTTGACCACTTCACTTGAATAATGATTTGTTTCAAGCCAAAGTTGTAGAGTTAAAGTTAAAGTTAGGGTTAAGTGTGGGTTAAGCTAATGTAAGGTAAAGTGAAGTTAAATGAAATAAGTCGAAGTTAAGTTAGATGATGTAGGAAGTAAATGTTGGATCGAGTAGATGTCTTATAGTGAGTATTAGTCCGAAGAGGGTTATATAAAGAAGGGCTTGTTTAATTAAAGTTGAAGTTGACTCCCTGTCTTTTGCCTGTCACACCTGGGAAGAATATTTGGGTAAAAGGTTTGAGTTTGGCTCGCAGTATACACCTCAGCTAGTGCTCGTGTATGTTGGTTTCTGCTGGTACCGTCTGGAATGTCTTGGGTACTTTCACTGTCATCAAATCTTCTTATACGTCCCGGTCCATGTTACTAATGCCACATGGTGAAGGATGCCAACACGACATCTTTGGTAGAACAGCAGTTCAATCTCGATGACCAGGAAACAAGTGTATTACTTATTATTTAGTGGCTAGTTACATTACATCTGAGTTACATGTCCCCTGTGAGACATCAGGCTCTATTAAAGAGCAAGCTTACATTGCTGCTACTCCAACAGTACACAAGAAGCTCCACACCAACAGTCAACTGGATGGACACACCATCTGTCACCTCACACACTCACTCCTTCACTGCTAGGGCACAGTCACAGCAGTGTGTACCATTTCAAAGAAAAAAACTGCAGTGACTCGCCAAGGCTCCTTAGACAGCCCCTTCCAAATCCCTGGCATCTACCATCTAGAAGGATAAGGGCAGCAGATACATGGGAACACCACCCCCTGCCAGCCATTCTGATTTGAAAATATATCACCACTCCCTTCAGTGTCGCTTGGTCAAAATCCTGGAATTCCCACCCTATTGGAATTGTGGGTGTACCTGTACTGCAGACTGTGGAGATTCGTGATGGAAGCTCACCACCGCATTGTCCAGGGCAGTTAGAAACAGCCAATAAATACTAGGCCCGGCCAGCGATGCCTTCGTCCAATGGATGAATTTTTAAAAATTCTAGAAGCAGTCCTGCCAGAATGTTAGGACAATGAGTCTTCATGTCACAGCACTGTCTATGGGATCTTACTGTGCGCACATTGGCTACTATCTCAATTGTGACTCCACTTCACAAGTGCTTGATTCGCTTCCAAGAAAATTCCTGAAGCGGTAAGAGGTGCTAGAAAAATGAAAACTTTCTCTGCCCAGATTTCACATCCTCGCCAGACCTAATGTTGGCACAGAGCCAAAAACCCTTAGTCTTCCCTCAATCTGCAATCTTTGTCTGTTGCTGGTTCATTAAGCTGTGGAGGCTAATCGCTTTGACACATTGCCCTGAGATGGGGTTTCCCTGTGGAGACGGACACTGTGCCATGGGCTCATGACCTTCCCTTTAGAATTACCGCGGTCTGCAGGATAAGTTCTCTAATGCCTTTTTAGGGAAGCAAATCTGCCATACCCACCTGGTCTGGCCAACATGTGACCCATAGCTAATGTGGTTGACTCTTAACTGCCCTCTGGGCTATTAGGGATGGGCAAAAAATGCTCGTCCAGCCAATGATGCCCACATTCCCATGAGTCGATAAGTCACTCAATTCAGCTTTAAACATCATAGGTGACTGGAGAATGAGCTAATGTCTCCTTTGGAGAAGACCAGGAATTCTTGATGGTCAGACTGAGGAAAGAACAAGGACTGTTGCTACCAATGACTATCACCAATGATTAGCAAGACATCAGAGATAAACATGAGTTGTGCATTTCCTTTTTATTTTGTCTAGTTAACTGGTGTATTGCATCTAACCTGCTGCCTTCTAACGACTACCTGAAAATTGCTTACGAACGTTTGGCTGGGTAACAGTGATCACAAAAGTCAACGATGCTGAAATGTTAGCCTTCCAGTGAAAATTGGACTTGTCACAAGTCTGCCTGCCATTTTAACTAATGTAGAAATTTGAGCAGGAGACTGTTAACAAACGCGCATGTAGTTCACATCTATAGCTATGAATGAAAATCTAACCCACAATGGTCAAATAAAAGAGTAGAGCACTCAGATGGTCTTGACACATCTGTACACTCTTTTCCTGGTTTTACAATATTAATAAACAATGTTAAGCTTCATAAGCGTCCCTCATGGTTATAACGATTTTCACTCGCCCGATATTGTCCATTGCTCACCTCTTAGGTCTACAGACACTGATTAAAGGGTTGATGATAAAAGATGAAAATGTGGATGCTGATCCCAAGATTGTGTTCGTGTAAACAATCAAAAAGGGCTTAAGAAACAACAATAATTGATTGGATGGATTGAAAGAGTGACCAGTATTCATACGGATGTGAAACAGATAATGACTGCACAATGCAAATCTCTAATTGTACTTGACCGAGGAGATAATTAGGAACTGATTTATCACACATGATTCAAACGAGCCACCCACAGTTTCAGAATGGAAACATGGGTTCCGAGGACCTGTCACTATCTCTGTCAAATTGTACTGCATTTACACGATGCAACAGATGTAGGGAGTGCCGAGAGGCATGAAGTGCTATCCTGTGTGTGAGAATAGATGGGTTGTTCATGTGTGGTCTGGTATTACTCCAGGGGCATTTAGGAGATAACAGGACTTACAGGGACAAAAATGGCCGACTCACATATTGCACACACAGAAAATACAGTATTTTTAGGATTTCCTGACTTGTGGTGTGGATTATGGGTTTTAAATTGCCTCCCACCCCCCGCTAAAATATTCTGATAGACACCACCACAAGTCCTGATAAAGAATGCAGTGTCTGTTGCTGGAAGAGAGAAACCACATGAAGCACTGTCTCCAGAACAAGCCTTGGGCTCTGTCAATTAGGAGTGAACAATGCACCACATTGGACAGAGATCTGAGGTTTAAGCTGCAAATGCTGAAAATCTAGCAAAAGAGGGAGGAAAAAATCCCAAGTTACTTCTCAGTGTGCCTGCTTGAAATGTTAACTTAGCTAACAAGTATGTCCAGCCTTATTACATTTCATAAAGTGCAAAACTTTCTGTTTCTCCTTTAATTTATACACCTCTATCACAGACGGATATAATTCTAGACAGCCTTGAGTTGGTGACAAGTGGACAGAGGGTGACGTTTGACCTTATAACTGGGTTGTTACCTGGATGTCCCTGATCTTCGTGTCACTCAGTATCAGCACAGGAATGTACACACTCAACGTCCCACAGGAGGCAGCATATTTCACACCCCACTCCCCCCCACCTTTCTGCTGTTGTAACATCAAGGAAAGTCCTTTCAGTCTCTTGATCCAAGAGAATTTTGCAATCACGTTAGTGGAAACTAAGGGCTTCACTGGGATTGTTCTGAAATATAATCCTTCTGAAGACTGCTATCAGTGCCTCTGCTATCTCTGTAGCTTCTACCTTTAATGTTGTGGGATAAAGATCTTCAATTTAAAGTCCACTTCAGAGACTCGAGCATGTAATCTAAGCTGACACTCCCAGCCCTATGCAGGACTGAACGAGTGCTGCAGTCCCACAGGGGCTGTCTTTTTGGATGAGGAGGCAATGGCCTAGTGGGATTATTGCTGGACTGTTAATCCAGAGACCCAGGCAATGTCTGGGGATCTAGGTTTGAATCCTGCCACAGCAGATGGTAGAATTTGAATTCAATAAAAATCTGAAATTAAGAATCTAATGATGACTGTGAATCCATTGCCAATTGTTGGGGGAACAAACCCATCTGTTTCACTGATGTCCTTTAGAGAAGGGAAACTGCCATCCTTACCTGGTCTGGCCTACAGGTGACTCCAGACCCACAGCAATGTGGTTGACTCTTACCTGCCCTCTGGGCAATTAGGGATGGGCAATAAATGCTGCCTGGCCAGCAACACCCACATCCTGTGAATAAATTTTAAAAAAACTTGACACTGTTGAGAAGGAATGTTCCTGCTGGGTTTAATCCCTCCAACATCATTAAAACAGGCTATTTGGTCATTTTCACATTGCTATTTGTGAGAGCTTGCCGTGCATAAGATTGACCGTCTTGTTTCCTATAGAATAATAGTGACTAAACTTCAAATAAGTTTTTGATTGGCTGAAACGCACTTTGGGACATCCTAAGGTCATGCACTACCGATAAACCATATCAAATTTGCTACGGGATGTGGAACACATTTCTCCCGATTTGTAGGCAGGTTAACCATTGTGGACACTGGTTACAGATTAATTTTGAAAGAGCTCGAATTGACATGAGACCAGTTTGAGGAGACAGGTACGGGGTGCCTTCCCCTTGACACTGACTATTGAGAGACTTAGTGCATCTTAAACCTCTTCACAATTGCACCATCATCAAAATGAAACTGATCAGGACTTTGGGGAAGCTGAAAATTAAATGTTACATAAATTCCTGAGCTCTAATTGCAGGGCACTAGGCAGATTCTGGGGCTCGTTGATAAGACCCTCTTGGGTTACTTGGACCATCCTTTTTTTTTTTGTTCTGGGAGAATGCAAGAATTTGAAGTACCACCACATTGAGCTACAGGTACCCAGGATGGATGACAGTGACATGGAGACACTGGGTTTCCTTTTTAAATGTATCTATCGATGGGATGTGGGCATCACTGTACAGCCACCCATTAATTGCCCTTGAACTGAATGTCATGCCACGGCCTTTTCCAGAGTTGACAGGATTATAGAGCATGTCAGTATCAGATGTGCACCAGGCCACATGAGGAAGGAAACTGCTTTGTCCAGAGAGTGTTAGTGATCCAGGTTGGAAGTCACCAACGTTGACAATAGTCTCACAACCAGTATTACTAAGACTTGCTTTCAAGTTTATTTTTAAATTTTATTTTTTTCGAATCAACCCTGTTCGGAGATGTTATTATACACCTCTGGAGCAGGTAGTACTTGAACTGGGGACCTCCAGTCCAGGAGTAGGGTCAGTACCACTGCACCACAAGAGGGCCCTTTTTTTTATTTAACCTATTTTTCTAATCAACTTGTTCAGAGATGTTATTTACACACCTCTGGAGCGGGTGGGCCTTCAACTCAGGCCTCCCAGTCCAGGGGTAAGGACTCTACCACTGCACCACAAGAGGGCCCAAGAATGGCTCTGGGTTTAAATTAATTAAAATTCCAGGTTTAAATTAAACTCCCTCCAGTTACCATGCTGGGATTTGAACTCAGATCCCCAATCCTACGCTTCTGAATGATGACCCCAGTGACATTACCACGAGGCTCCCTGGGTGAGAAGGGCATTTGTTAGAAGAATTTAGATAGACTCAGTAAAAAGAATTGGTTTTCAGTGGCTGAAAGGTCAATGATCCAGGGCACAGGTATAAGTTGACATAAGGAAAGCCATGTGATGAGATGGAGGGCACTGCCTGATAGGACAGTGGAAACAGATTCACTGCCAACTCTCCAAAGGGACGGGGATAAATAATTGACGGAGAACAAGTTGAAGAGACATGTGGAAAGAATAGGGGATTGGTACTCACTGCGTCACCCTTTGAAAGAGCCAGCACAACTTTGATGGGCCTAGAGGCCTCCTTCTTGGTTGCCCAAGGTGACGTCTCTTAGGAGTCCCGGTTTGGTATCCTGTCCAAGCAGTTCCCAGCCTGAGCTGAAGGTGGCGATGTTGTATCCAATAGGCAGCTGCCAGGCTCCTGCTTCAGGGAGCCAATAAAAGTGCCCTTCCTCCACAACCTATCTGCTGAAGTTTGAATTCGTACTGAAGTTTAGTGCAATTCAAACATATATAATTATTGCAAGCTACATACGAAGGTCAGAGGCTGTGGTTACATGGCGTGTAATTCGCCTCCTTTCTCCCCAGGCCTAATGCACTATAATGCCAAGAGAGATCTGGTATCGACATGCAATGCGTCCCCGTATAGCAGCGGGTAGTATTAGGTCAAAGGTGACACAGTGGAGAGGAATGCCCAATAGAATATGCATCCAGGACTTTGGCTAATGCAGACTGTAAATATACCCAGATAGAGAAGCAAGGTTTGGCGGTCATATTTGGAGTCAGGAAATTCCAGCAGTATCTTTATGGACATACATTTGTAATAATAATGGACTACAAATCCTTACTAGGTCTACTTAAAGAGGACAAGGCAGTGCTGCCCATAGCTTCAGGCCAAATTTATTGGCGGTCTTCAATACTCTCCCATAGGCACACACACACACATATGCACACACATAGATGCACGCACACACAGTCACATGCACACACAGTCACATACAAACAAACAGTCTCACTCAGAGGTACACTCTCCACACACATGCACACCCACTCTAGTATTTTTAAAAGCAGCTTTGACTGGCTATAGTGACATTCCTCTTTCCATTTTCTGAACTGTTGGTGTCATCACCATTTGATCCTGAGGTGCGCTCTCCATCGTATCTCCCCCACCCATCCTCAACTCCTTGCCCTCCTAAATTTGCCCTAATTCATTTCAACAACTGCTGAAACTTTCACTCTTGACGCCTTTCCTACTGTCTATTCCAAAGTACACTGGAACAACCTCTCAGACTTTCCCCTTTTGTAAACTGTAGTCGGTCAGCATTCTGCTGCCTCTGTCCTAACTGGTATTGTGGGCTGAATGGCCTCCTTCTGTGCCCTTGGAATGCACTGCTGAAACTTTTATGTGAGAAAGCTAGGAGAAAAGATCGGTGGAGCTACACATCCCCTCCCCTCCATGGCGCAGAGAAAGGCCGAGGCAGGATTAACTGCAATGATCACCCTAGTCCTTTCTCCCATCCTCGCCCACCTCCCCCACTGCTCCCAATAATGTGTCTGTGTACCTTCAGCAAAATCCTTCCTGAGGAAAGTCTATGGACGTGGACTGGATGGCTAAAGAATCCATTAGGAGATTGACATTTTCCTTTTTTTTATTAGTTTCACATGGTTAGAGGAATTTCAAGACTGGAAAGTGAAGGGGAGCAGGAGGAAATTAATGGATAACACAAACAGCTTATCATATTTATGAGTATCGATTAAGACTTTATGTTATCTTTATATGGCACAAGGGATATACCACTGTTAACTTTGGAAAGTACTAAGAGTAAAAGTCTATCTTTCACTCTTAGTCTCATAGTCCTTTAGCTCCCAGAAGGTTAAATGAGCAACAACGATCATTTATCACTCTCCACTGTTGTGCATTGATAATTTAAGCTTTGCTGCTCTATCCTGCAACCGTAGCCAGATACAAGTTCCTCTGAGACATACAGGCTCGGTGTAAGAATCAGCAATAGATATAGGAGGGGACTGAGTGCATAATATACAACATGGGACAGTGTCGACTGTGCTGATTACTCTCTGTGTAAGTTATACATCATGCACTGGTCCTTATTTTCAGCTGCGTACAATGGAAGTGACTAGTAAACCAGAGCTCCATGCTAATGTTCTGGGGACAAAGGCTCAAATACCACCAAGGCATATAATAAACTTTAAATGGAATAAAAATCTAGTCTAAACACCTTAACCACTGTTCAAAAACAGAATTTGCTAGAAAAGCTCAGCAAGCCCACCAGCGCCTGTGAAGAAAAATCAGAGGTAACATTTCGGGTCGAGTGACCCTTCCTCAGAACCGGACCTGAAACGTTCACTCTGATTTTTCTTGCGCAGATGCTGCCAGACCTGCTGAGCTTTTCCAGCAACTTCTGTTTTTGTTCCTGATTTACAGCATCCACAGTTCTTTCGGTTTTTACGCAACCTCTGTTGATTGTCATAAAATCCCATCTGATCCACTAAGGGAGAACATAGAACTATGCAGCACTGGGACAGGCCCTCTGGCCCTTGATATTGTGCTGAATGTGACACCAAATGAAACTAATTGCCATTGCAATCTGCCATTCTGGGTTACATATGAATCCAGACCCACAGCAATGTGGTTGACACTTTATTGCCCTCTGGGCAATTAGGGATGGGAATAAACGCCAGACCAGGCAGTCTGGCTCGCAGCCCATGAGTGAATGAATGACAAGACACAATTCCCTCCGTTTACATGGCTTGTTTTAGGATTAAAAAAAAACCCTCTGGTCTAGACGCAAGTATGACAAAAATACTACCCATGATTTTCCATCCACAGACCCTGGTGGATTGAAGTTGGAAGGGTATGCAATATGAAACATGTGGCTTTCATAGTCCTGATATGGCATGGGATGGCATAATGCTTCACCCATTAATGCTATTTGGCAAAAGGTGGAAAAACCCTTTCACAGAGATGCACAAATCCCCAGCAATTAACCGTGGCATGTCACCACTTTATTGTTATGATGCTGTCAATATAAACATCTACATTGACAGCAAGAGAGGAGCACTGAAAGCCTATTCATTTAAGCAGCTTTCCCCTGACCATTGGCGAGACTGCGTCTGGAGCACGGTGTGTAGTTCTGGTTGCCTTATCAATCAATGCATCAGTAGCAGTACAGAGAGGGATAATCAGGCTGATTCCTGGGCTGGGGAGGGCGGTTTGGGCTGATATCCATTGGAGTTTAGAAGAATGAGTGGTGGTCTTATTGGAATGTGAGTGGTTTCCGAAAGGGCATTTTCACTGTGGGACATGAACTAGGGGGCACAGTTTAAAATCTCTTCTGTGGATATGCCCTTGCCTGTGTGTCCTTGGAAGGGTAGCACCAATACGCTCAAAGCCTTTAGAGAGAGGGGGACACCGCAGGGGAATACCGTGCTTTATCTCCCCTTCCAACTCCATTCTGACCTAACTCCCCTCCCTTCTCTTCCCTAGATGTCCTTCACTATTGATGGCCTGCATTACCTTGGCTGGGCATTGCAGGTAAATTAACCAGTTGGAGAACATAATGGGGGAGCAAATTACTGCAGATGCTGGAATCTGTTCTGAAAACAACAAACAACTCAAAATGTTAGCTTGCTCTCTCTCCACGGATGCTGCCTGACCCGCTGTGATTTCCAACCTTTGCTCGTTTTCAGGTGGAGAACATGTGTGATTTACTGGTGGTGGTTGAGACATGAAACTGAACATTTCACGGGTGATTTGGTGATGGAGAAGAAAGGCTGAGTGTAAGAGCACTTCTGCATATAAGAAAATTATAAATAAACAAAAGGGTTCTTGTGGCAAGTGGTACAGTCCCTATCTCTGGGCTGGGAGGCCCGAGCACAAGTCCCACCCATGCCAGATTAACATCATGCATAAACAGATTGATTTGAAAATATCTACAAATAAAAGTTTTCCTCATTAAAGTCAGAGATGAGGAGGAATACCTTCTGTCAGAGGATCTCGGGTGTTTACTTTCTTTTCCCAATAGAATGATAGGGCTGGGGGTGGGGTGTAGGGTGTTCATTTTTATACATTCAGGGCTGAGTCAGGTAGATTTTAGATTGACGAGAGAGCCAAAGGTTATCGTAGAGGGGACAGGAAACTGTAGTTGTGGTTACAATGATATCAGCAATGGTATTAGCAAATTGCACAGCAGGTTTGAGGGGCTGAATGGCCTATTGCTGCACCTGAGTTCCTGTGATATCAGCTTTTCACGGAGGCTCTATATTTTGTACAATACTTTTGGTATTTTAAGGCAATGCTGTGGAGGGGTGAACCAAACAGTCAGCCGTGAATCCCTGCCAGTTCAGCTCATCGGAGCTATTTGTGAAACATCACCTTCATTGATTTTGCTGCTGAACAAAATGTTGGTGAATTTATGGGACCGGAGAGAGAGATAAGTCAGATGCTTCAGGCCATGATTCATAATCTGTTAGAAACGTCATTTTAATGTGGAAATGCCCAGATGGCTTTGCAGACACTAGTGTTGTTTTTTGGCTGAAGCAGTTTGACTCAAGTTATGATTGCACATGTGGGTCAGTTCTCCCTTGACACTGTTTTTAACAAAAATGCGCGCTTGTGGTTTTTTATTGCTTTCACAGGGAACTAATAGAGACCTTGTTAAAAACTTGCCCGTAATGAGGGGGAGAAGGAGGGAAGGCAGAACGAGATACACGTCATCAACGTTCCTTAAACATCATGTGCCCATAACCTTTACCATCTAGAAGGGCACGGGCAGCAGATACATGGGAACTGCACCCCCTGCAAGATCTCCTCCAAGCCTTATGCCATCCAGACTCGGAAATATGTCGCCACTCCTTTACAGTCGCTGGGTCAAAATCTTCAAAGGTCCTTTCTAAATGCACTGTAGGTGTCCCCCAAAATCACCCTGCCCCACTCCATTCATTTAATGCATTCATGAGATGGGGATGTCACTGGCTAGGCAGCATTTATCTCTCATCCCAGAGAACAGCTAAGAGATAACCACATTGCTGTGGGTCTGGAGTCATGCGTAGGCCAGACCAGGTAAGGATTTCCTTCCCTAAAGGGCATTAGTGAACCAGATGGATTTTTCCAACAATCGACAATGGTTTCATAGTCATCATTAGACTCTTTATTCCAGATGTTTTAGTGAATTCAAATTCCACCATTTGCCATGGGGGATTTGAAACTGAGTCACCAGAACACTACCTGGGCCTTTGGATTAACAGTCCAATGATAATACCACTAGTCCATTATTCCCCACCTGCAACAGGGCAATAAGATAGCTCACTACTACCTTCCCAAGGACCAAGAGGGATGGGCTATAAATCCTGGGCTTGTCAATGAATATATAAGAAGCTTATAATTATCTAAGCATTCCAAAACACTCCTGCTAAAACCAAACTGGTGGCTTTGAGGAATGGAGAATGGAATTTTACACTCTTCACTTTCAGATTAGCTGGATTCTGCCCCAAATCTTTAATGTTTGGAGGTATTAGGGGTTTGAAGGGAGTGTTTCATTTGAAAGACTCGGGTAGGGCTGGCCCCTTACTTCAGAGGGCAAACAGAGGCCCTTCCATTGCCCCGGAGCACTCCAGTCAGAGGTGCCCGTTAACCTGCACGAGCATCTTTTTTGTTAATTCTCTCGGACAGCAGACATGATGGGATGAATGGCCTCCTTCTGCTTGGTAATATCGATGCTAATTTGTAAAGGACAGCGTGTCAAGGGTAATCACTCACTTGGAAACCCCGCTGGAATTGTTGAGTTGTTTTACTGGATCAGCAGCAGGTCATGTTGCCAGGGTAACCAGGAGGCCAGAGGCATGGCACCTAAAAATGCTCCTGGGCCCTAACAGGGATGGACAGGCCCCTGCCTTTGCCCCCACTTAGGGTTCTAATTTTCAGGGTAAATCAAATGATGCAACAACTTGACGGGTGTAAAGCTCTGTCCCTATTTCCATTCTACAATTATCAGAGAGCATCCTCCTGTTCAGGCTGAATCCTTCAGGTGTAAACTACAGTCGGATCTAAACACCAAAGGCTCCAGAATGTGCTGGAGGTCAGTATGTTGATTGACAGACAAAACTATATCGTTTCCTGGGAAATAGGTCACAAAGGATGAGCAGACTAGCCTCCAAAGGTGAACTCTGACCTGTGTTCTTGTCACTCAGAGTGCAGTTCTGGGTACACTTCATTTAAAAATCTCCCCTACAGATATTGCTAACACCTTAAACTGTATTGATTAGATATGATCAAGTAAAAAATGTTTTCAGAAATTAAATCCTAAGACGTTTTCTATTGATGGATTAATTCAGGAGGTAGCAATGCTTACCAACAGCCTGGATTAATTATACTTTGTCAGTCCGGCTGGTTGACAGTACAAGTTTTGGAAGGGTGTATATAAATATTTATTCACATGGAAAGAATTTGTTGGTAAATCAATGCTCAGATTAAACCTGTCAGTAGATGCCAGGTTTTTCTCTTAAAAGTAGATGTTAATGTGAATGAAAAATGATCTGACTTCTACAGCATGCATTTGGAAACCTTTAAATTTTATATGTAGATAGCCAAAAATGTCTACTCAATCTATTGCTTATATTTCCTTTCACTGATGACAGTCTGTAGAGTAAAGAACATGTCATTTAACTCATTACAATCAAAATCCAAAAAAATTCAACTCAACTCATTTCAATCCAACTACAATCTCCTCAGGTCAGTGCAATCCAACCAAACCCAACATAATTTAAGTCATCCCAGCCCCATTCAACCCTAGCCAAGTCACAACCCAAGCTAACCCTATCCAACCCAACTCAACTCAATCCAACTTGACTCAACTGAGCTCAGCTCAGCTCAACCTGACCCAATTCAACTCAACTCATTTCAACCCAACCTACCCCATCCAACCCAACACATTCCGACTGGACTCAAGCCAACACAACCTAACCCATGTCAGCTGAACCTCAGCCAATTCAACCCAACTTAACCCAACCAAAACTAACTCAACCCAATTTAACATAACCCAGCCTAACTCCGCTCAGCTGAATTTAACACAACCCAAGCTAACGCACTTGAACCCAACCCAGCTCCACACGATTTAAACTAACTCAACTCGATCCTACTCAACCCAACCTAATCCAAGGCAGCTTAGCCCAACACAACCCAACTCAACTCAACCCAACCCCATTGAACCCAACCTAACCCAATCTATCTAATCTAACGTAGCCCACCCTAACTCAACCCAACCCCATCCAACTCAACTCAACCCAACCCCATTGAACCCAACCCAACCCAACCTAACCCAATCTACCTAACCTAACATAGCCCACCCTAACTCAACCCAACCCCATCCAACTCAACCCAACTCAACTCAACCCAACCCCATTGAACCCAACCCAATCCAACCTAACCCAATCTACCTAACCTAACTTAGCCCACCCTAACTAAACCCAACCCCATCCAACTCAAACCCATGCTCTCCAAGTTAGTGGCTCTTCTCAAAACAATTATAAAGCCCATGTCCATTCTGTGTGCAATAAGTTTGCATTGACTGGAGAAAGAAGCAGTGGAGTAGATTTTTGTCTTGACTACCTTGGCACTGATGTGCCATACTGGATTTGTCGCCCTTCATTGTACTATAGAAATGTTGAACATAGAAGCAGAAGACAGACATCAAGCCCACTCTGCCATTCAACATAATCATGGCTGATTTTCTATCTCAACACCAAACTCCTGTTCACTCCCCATATCCCTTGACACTTTCTAGAAAGCTAATTTTTTTTAGGTATATATAGTGATTTGGTTTCCACTGCTTTCTGTGGTAAAGAGTTCCACAGGTTCCCCACCCTCTGAGTGAAGAGATTCTTCCTCATCTCAGTTATAAAACAGCCTACCACACTATCATCCCTGCGTCCAGTCTGTCCATTTCTGTCAGAACTTTATGCATTTCAATCAGATCCCGTCTCAATCTGCTAAACTCTAGCCCATTTCACCCAACCTCACTGCATAGAACAAACCTGTCACACCAGGAATAATTTTAATGAAGCTTCCTTGCATTCTTTCTAATGCCAAGTATATCTTAGGAACATAGGAACAGGAGTAGGCCATTTAGCCCCTTGAACCTGTTCCACCATTCAATGATCTGGGACCTAACTCCATACATCTGTCAGTGGCCCATATGCCTTAATACATTTGCTTAACAAAATGTATCAATCTCAGATTTCAAATTAGCAATTAATCCAGCATCCACTGCATTCTGTGGAAGACCGCTCCAAACATCTGACATCCTTTGAATCTAGAAGTGCTTCTTAACATCGCTCCTGAATGATCTGGCCCTAATTCTCAGACTGAGTTCCCTAGTTCGAGAATCCCAATCGGTGGAAACAGTTTATCTTTATCTACCCTGTCTTTTTCCTGTTAATGTTTTGAAGACTTGTAGCAGATCATTCTGCTTTTTCTTTCCCCTCCTTCTGACAATCAGCCATGGTCATCATTAGACTCTGAATTCCAGATTTCTAATTGGATCCAAATTCCACCATGGCAGGATTTGAACAGGGCCCTACCTGAGTCTCTGGGTTGCTCGTTTAGTGATGACACCACTAAGTCACTGGTTCCCTAGCATACCATGGTCTGTCTGAGTGACCTGGTCTAGACTGCATTGTCCAGCATGTCTGGTTCATTCTTTAGAAATCTGCAGATCTCCTCAACACCACATCCTTGCACTCAGCCATTAGGGACTGGAATTGCGCCTTCGTAAACCAGCCTCGGTCCACACCTCATTTCATTAGGAACCTGCCTCATCAACAACTTGTAATGATATTGCACCATTAATGTCCATGCAGACTTCTCAGGGCTCATTAGCAACAACGAACTACAAAGAACAATACAGCACAGGAACAGGCCTTCAGCCCTGCAAGCTTGCACCGACACGTTAAATGCCAAGTCCGTACTAAAACTGTCTTCACTTAAAGGATCTGTATCCCTCTATTCCCTTCCTATTTATATATTTGTCCAGGTGCTTCTTGAATGCTGCTATTGCGTCTGCTTCCACCACCTCCTCTGGCAGCAGGTTCCAAATAATATTTCAATTTTTGCTGAAAAATACATTTGGTCAAAACTTTTCATTTTGCGATCATCAGGACATTCTACAGGAATACAAATTTAAAGGGGATCATTGTTATTTTTATTCTTTGATGGGATGCAGGCATCGGTGGCAAGGTCAGCATTTGTTGCCCATCCGTGATTATGCTTGCATTAAGTGACTTATTGGGTCATTTCAGAGGGCGGTTAAAAGTCAAACACATTGCTGTTGGTCCGATGCCACACATAGGCCAGACTGGATAAGGACAGCAGATCTCTTCCCTAAAGGACAACAGTGAACCAGATAGGTTTTCACAACAATTGATGATAGGTGTCATGGTTACTATCTCTGCAACTAGTTTTTTATTCCAGCCTTATTAAGTGAATTCAAATTCCACCAGCACCCCCAGGTGGGATTTGAATACAAGTCCCCAGTGCCTCTGGTACAGTGACATTATACTGTTTATACAGTTTCATAGAATCCCCACAGTGTGGAAACAGGCCTTTTGGCCCAACAAGCCCACACTGACCCTCAGAGCTTTCCACCCAGACCCATCCCCCTATAGCCCATCTAATCTACACATCCCTGAACACTACGGGCAATTTAGCATGGCCTATTCACCTAGCCTGCACATCTTTGGATTGTGGGAGGAAACCAATGTAGACACAGGGAGAACGTGCAAACTCCACACAGACAGTCGCTGGAATTGAACCCAGGTCCCTGGCGCTGTGAGGCAGCAGTGCTAACCACTGAGCCACCCATGTTAAGAAGGCACTGATTCCTGGCAAATGGTCCCTGATATGGCAGAGGCATTGCTGTAGAGAATGTCATTTTTCAGATGATGACTGGCAGTTAACATCCAATATTTGTTTGAATATAAAACAGCCAGGTTAACTCTGATTGATCCAGAGGATTGCTGACCCCTATGTTGTTCAGCTGGTAATATTTTGCACTGTACCATATAAGGAGGGTATTAAGTCAGGCACTCAAAACTTTCGTCTAAGAGGTAGGTTGTAAGGAGTCTCTGAAAGAAAGACAGAGAGGTGGGTGAGGTTTGGGGAAGGAAGAGTTCAGAGCCTAGGTAGCTGAAGACACAGCTGCTCAGGGAGAAACCACGTCAACTGGGGAAGTGCATTGCCCCAGATTGGAAGGACACAGAAATTGTGAGAATTTATTACTTCGTCATCCCTCAAGGGAGCGATGCCTGAGAAATGTAACTTGTTGTATTTTGTGACACAATCCCAGAGTAAAGTGTTCCAGCTGGATGACCCTCACAGGGAAACACAACCACAATGAAACAGCCAGACAACATGAGATGTGAGAAGTCGTCATCTGACAAACAGGAGCCCAGCCCGCTGCGGGAACAAGCAGACTCCAGCCTCGGGCAGAGCACTGTGCTGCTGCGAAGGTATTTGTTGCTTTTCTAAATGTAATTCTCTCAAACTCATCCTTTCCCGAAAAGTCCTTTTATCACAGTATGTTTATTTTACTCCACTATTGAAGAGCCAAGGTGCAGACTGTTTGTATAAGGGTGCTAACTGTTCCTGTAAAACTGCAGGCATTCCTGTATCGGGGTGTGCACTGTCTCGTGTGGCAATATGATGCAACAGCCCCCATTAATCCTCGAGTACTGCACCCATGAGACCAGGTAGCTGGGTGTGGTGGGCTATTTGACCAGGAAGTGCATCGTGGTTGAGTCTCCTCCACATTGCTAGCACAAATCATGAGATAACAATTAGTAATGGGAATATAGAAACATAGAAAGCGGGAGCAGGAGTGGGCCATTCGGCCCTTCAAGCCTGCTGTACCATTCAATATGACCATGGCTGATCATCCAACTCAGTTTCTGTTCCCACTAATCCCCATACCTTTTGATGCCTTAAGCCCTAATAACTATAGGGTGGCATGGTGGCTCAGTGGTTAGCACTGCTGCCTCACAGGGCCAGGGACCCGGGTGCAATTCCACTGTTGGGTGACTGTCTGTCTATTGCACATTCTCCCCGTGTCTGTGTGGGTTTCCTCCGGGTGCCCTGGTTTCCTCCGACAACCCAAGGATGTGCAGGTTGGGTGGATAGGCTATGCCAAATTGCCTGTAGTGTTCAGGGATGTGTGAATGAGGTGGATTAAGCATGGGAAATGCAGGGTTACAGGGGAAAAGTAGGAGGGTGGGTCTGGGAGGTGGTGATCTGGACTTGTTGGGCTGAATGGCCTGTTTCCACACCGTAGGAGATTCTGTAACTGTATTTAACTCCTTGTTGAAAACATTCAATGTTTTGGCCTCAACTGCTTTCTGTGGCAGAGAATTCCATAGGCTCCCCACTCCCTGGGTGAAGACATTTCTCCTCATAGAATCCCTTGAATATGGAAGCAGACCATTTGGTCCATCAAGTCCACACTGACCTCTGAAGAGCATTCCATCTGACCACCCATCCTATCTGTTTCCCTGTAACACTGTACTTTCCATGGCTAACCACTTGAACCTGCACATCCCTGAACATTGGCAATTTAGCATGGCTAATTCACCTAACCTGGGCATTTTTGTACTGTAGGAGGAAACCAGACCACCTGGAGGAAACCCACGCAGACACAGGGACAATGTGCAAACTCCACACAGACAGTTGCCCGAGGGTGGAATCTAACCTGGGTCCCAGACCCCAAATCCTTAGACTGTGACCCTTGGTTCTGGACTCCTTGGTCATTGGGAACATCCTTCCTGAATTTACCCTCTCCACCTATATTATAATTGTAGACGTTTCTGTGAGATCCCTTTCATTCTTCTAAACTCCAGTGCATATAGTCATAATCGATCCAGTCTCTCCCTCTTCACTACCTGATCTCTCATCCAGTACATAGTCAGGCTGAATATAAGTCATGAGTTGCTGATCATGTTAAAATACACTGCATAAATTGGAGCTGAAACTTCCTGTTTCAACATGTCAACTCACCATTGAATTACAATCATTCATTTTGAATCAAAGCTCGGATACTGAGCTTTCAAAAGACACTGAACAGTTTCTAGTTGGTTCATCTGGTTCACTAATGTTCTTCAGGGAAGGAAGCTGTCATCCTTACCTGGTTTGACCTAAATGTGACATCAGACCCACAGCTATGTGGTTGAGCCTTAACTACTCTCTAAAATGGGCAATAAACACTGGCCTAGCAGTGACACCCTGAGAATGGATTTTAAAAATTTCATTAAAATAAATATAGTAGTTTCTGTCACCCTAAGCACTATGGGTAAGAATTACCACCATTGTTCCTTCATATCCTTCATGGCCTGATGGCTAGGTCTGGTAGTGGATTGCTACATGTGCATGATAGCTACAATTCCTGCTCCTGTTACAATGTATATATGAATGACGTGCAGAGAGGGGAATGAGCCATTCTGATGGTCTCCATGGTCTGAAACCGCTGACAGCTAGACACGAAGATTGCAAGGTAGTGATGCCAGCAGCATGGGTTCAATTCCCACAACAGCTGAGGTTACCACAAAGGCCCTGCCTTCTCAACCTGTCCCTTTGCCTGAGGTGTGGTGACTGTTGCATTAGACCACCAACAGTTGTCTCTCTCTCCCTGTCTCTATAATGAGATAGGAGCTTTCATTTTTGCTGTTTGTTGGAGATTTCTGGACACAAATTAAAAGCTGTATTTCACAGACTGCATTTCTAAAGTACTTCATTGTGTGTGAGGATCCATGGAACATCATGTGGCTGTGAAAAGTGATATATAAATGCACGCCTTTCTTTCTGCCTTGGAGGCGTGAATCTTGCTCCTGAATATAAGTATTTGCATCAGTCCTCACATGGAAGACACTGATAGCATTCCCAAAATAGGTGGGGAGATGAAAGGGGTGGGGAGATGAAATAGACATAATGACTAGGACTGGAAAAAAAGTACTCGGGGAAACTAATGGAGCTAAAGAATGTTTCGTCACCAGGACCTGATGGGATGCATCCTATGATTTTAAAGGAAGTAGCTATAGAGATAGTGGATGCACGTAGTAATAAACTTCCAAGAATCCTTATTGAAATAACTACACTGTGGCTGGTATCATGTCACCATGTCAATCTTTATTTACTTGCGCACACTACACTGGCTGTGACAAACCAGCTCAGAGTCAGTCCCCTGAAGTGAGGAGATTCTAACCACCTATTTATCTCTTTTTCTCTGGAGGTTCTGAATCCCCTGTTTATATCTGTCAGCCAGGGCTCCCTCATTGGCCCAAGTTAACAATCCCAATCAAGAATCTCATAGTCAATAAGATCCACTTGGTTCCAATCACCACATTTAGATTTTGAAACAATCTCAGAATTTAATGGGGGGTGTTGTCAAACAGAGACCTAGGGGTTCACATGCATAGTTCTTAGAAAGTTGCGTCACAGGTCAACATAGTGGTGACAAGGCATTTGGCATGCTTGCCTTCATTGCTCAGACCTTTGAGTATACGAATTGAGACATCGTGTTGCAGTTGCACAGGATGTTGGTGAGGCTACTTTTGGAGTATTGTGTGCAGTTCTGGTTGACCTGCTATAGGAAGGATATTATTAAATTGGAGAGGGTGCAGAAAAGATTGACAAAGATGTTGCTGGGACTGGACAGTTTGCATTATAAGGAGAGGCTGGATAGGCTGAGGCTATTTTTCCTGGAGTGTCAGAGGCTTACGGGTGAATTATAGAGGTTTATAAAATCATGAGGGGCATAGATATGGTGAATAGCAAAATTATCTTCCCAAGGGCAGGGGATTTCAAAACCAGAGGGCATATTTTTAAGGTGACAGCAGAAAGATTTGAAAGGGACCTGAAGGGCAGCTTTCTTCGTACAGAGGGTGGTTCGTGTGTGGAACAAACAGCCAGAGAAAGTAGTGGATGCTGGTACAGTTACATTTAATTGACATTTGGTTAAATACAAAAATAGGAAATATTTAAAGGGATATGAGCCAAATGCAGGCAAAAGTGGGTGGTTTAGTTTGGAAAACCTGTTTGGCATGGACTGGTTGGACCGAAGGGTCTGTTTTCATGCTGTATAACTCTGTGACTTGAAAACTGCCAAAGTGACACCTTAGTCAAAAAGGGAGAGAGATGAAAAGTAGGTAACCAAAGACTAATTTCTTAACATTCATAAAATGTTAGTGTCTACCACAAAAATATGGAATAGCAATAGCAAACAGCAAGCAGGATAGATAAAGGGGAATCAGTAGATATGATATATTTGGATTTTCAAAAAGATACTGTACATAAAGCTGCTGAATAAAATAAAAGCCCGTGGTGTTGAGGAAGTATATTAGCATGGGTAGGGGATTTGCAAAGAAAGAGAGTTTGGATATGATGGGTTTTTCTCAGGTGGTAACCTGTAACTGATGGAGGGCCACAGAGATTACTACTGCTTCCATAATATTAATGAGGAAAGTGAAAGAAAAAAAATTGCAAATGACATAAAAATAGGTTGGATGGCAAGTCATGAGGATGAAATGAAGAGTCTACAGAAGGATATAGGCAGATTAAATCATTGGGCAAAAACTTGCCAGATGAGATAAAATATGAAGTTATGCACTTTGTTAGGAAGAATTGAGGAGCGGAATATTATTTAAATAGAGCAGGTCTGAAGATAGGTGCAACATGGAGAGATTTGGAAACCCTTATGCATCTGTGTGGAGTTTGCACATTCTCCCCGTGTCTGCGTGGGTTTCCTCTGGGTGCTCCGGTTTCCTCCCACTGTCCAAAGATGTGCAGGCTAGGTGGATTGGCCATGCTAAATTGCCCTTAGCATTCAGGGATGTTTAGATTAGGTGGGTTAGGGCTATGGGTCTGGGTGGGATGCCCCAAGGGTCAGTATGGACTTGTTGGTCCGAATGGCCTGTTTTCACACTGTAGGGATTCTATGAATTCTATGAGTTCTTTATACATAAAGGCTAGCATCCAGAAATAAGAGATAACTGGGAAGGCAAATGGAATGTTGGTCTTTATTTCAAATGGAATGGAATGGAATCTACAACCAGGTATATCTTGCTAAATTTTTACTAAGGCACTGGTCAGACCACACCTGGAATACTGGGAACCGTTTCATCTAGGACAGATATATTGGGATTGGAGTCAGCCCAGAAAAGGTTCACTTGGTTAGCTACAAGAGTGCAGGGACTGTCTTATGAGGAGAGATTGAGTAGGCTGGGCTTGTACTCATTGGAGTTTAGAAGAATGAGAGGCGACCTGATTGAAATATGCATAATTCTTCAAAGAATTGACAGGGTAGATGCAGAGATGTTGTTTCCCCTTGTGGGAGAGTCTAGGCCAGAGGGCATAATGTCACAGCTAGGGGGTCACTCATTTAAAACAGATGAGGGGGAATTTCTTCTTTGAGAGTGTTGTGAACCTATGGAACTCTTTACCACATGCAACTGTTGGGCTGGGTCATTCGGTATATTCAAGACTGAGACAATCAGATTTTTAATCAGTTAGGGAACCGATCATCATTGGGAAAAGGCAAAAAACCGAAGTTGAGGATGATCAGATTAGCTATGATTTCATTGAATGGCACAACAGACTCAATGGGTTGAATGGCCTACGTCTTATAATCTTATCCGGATCAATTGACTCTGGTTTGTTGCACAGGCTAGCACATCAGAACAAGGTCAAGAAAGACTAAATTGCAGATGGTTATAATGAGATAGTGCCACTGAAGTAATGTCATTGATCTGGTCATTAAAATATGGTTTAAATCCCAGTGCATCAGCTGGTGAGATTTAAATCGAATCACTACATCGAGTTAACCTCAGTAATGCTGACCATGAAGCTATCATTGATTGTAGTAAAATCCCATCTGGTTCAAGAATGTCCTTTAGGGAAAGAAATCGGCCATCATTACCCTGGCCTGGCCTATGTGTGAGCACAGACTGGGTCTGGGTTTTATCTAATTCTCCACTGCCCTCTGAAATGGTCCAGCAAGCCACTCAGTTCAAGGGTAATCAGGGATGGGCAACAATCACTAGCCTTGCCCACAACCCACGGGTGAACTTGGAAAATGCAAATTTTTATTACAGAATGTAGGAACACTGATTGGTTGCTACGTTGACTCTGGTTGGACAGTGTATTGACAAAGGAAAAACCAGTAGAGAGCTCTAAGCTACATGAGCTCCTTGTCAATTCACAGCAATGTTTCAATCTTGTGTCCAAGAGTTTGCGTTGTAGTGATTGTATGAAATACTGCAGTGACTAACTCACCTCTGATTCCCTAAAGCCTGCCTGCCATCATTTGCTAGGCACAAATCAGGAGTGTGATGCTCTCCACTTGCCTGGATGGATGCAGCTCCAATAACACTCAAGAAAGTTGATACCATCCAGGACGAAACAGCCCGCTTGATTGGCATTACATCCATAAACATCCATTCCCACCACCACTGAAGTTCAGTAGCAGCAGTGCATACCATTTACAAGATGCACTATAGAAATTCACTGAAGATTCTTAGACAGCACTTTCCCTACCCATAACACTTCTATTTAGACGGACAAGGGCAGCAGATGCATGGGAACACCACACCTCCAAATTCCCCTCCAAGCCACTCCACTCACCATCCCGACTTGGAAAGTGATCACTGTGCCCTCAGTGTCGTTGGGTCAAAATCTTAGAATTCCTCCCTTATAGCATTGTGGGTCAACCTACAGCACATGGACTGCAGCGGTTCAGGAAGGCAGCTCACGACCACCTTCTCAAGGGGCAACTGTGTACAGGCAATAAATGCAGGGCATATCTTGTGACGCCCACATCCCACAAGCAAATTTAAAAAATAATATAGGAGACTTGTAATAATTCTGTATGCAAGACAAAACATTTCGGCAACATGCCTGTCTTTGCAGCAACATTGAAAACTCTGCCATGGGGCTTTACCTCATGACCAGCCTCTTCTGAAGTAAGAACCCTGGTTCCAAATTGATCATGTAGACTCGTGGAGGGAGCTTAATTACTCTGAAATATCCACTTTTAAGGCTGATTTCTGGAGATCACTTGGTAGGGCTTATATTTTTAAAAGTAAGAAAGAGATTAATTGAGTATCCATGGGGGAGATGCTCCCGGTCCTGAGGGTACTCTTGCTCCCGGTCCTGAGGGTACTCTTGCTCCCGTTCCTGGAGGCACCTTGCTCCAAGTCCTGAGGCTATTCTTGCTCCCAGCCCTGGAGGTACTCTTGCTCCTGGTCCTGAGGCTACTCTTGCTCCTGGTCCTGAGGGTACTCTTGCTCCCGGTCCTGAGGGTACTCTTGCTTCCGGTCCTGAGATACACCAAAACTAGTTCCCACAACTCTACCATTCTCTTGAATTGACTCAGGAGAAACCCCTGCATCTGGTGAGGACAGGGAATGTGAAAGTCACTCCCACAGGGAGTGAGGTGAATATTGTGGATATATTTAAGGGGAAGGTCAATCAAGCAGGAGAGGAGACAAGATGTTGAGTGGTTGAAATTGTGTGGCAGCAACATCAAGGACATCAGGCTGAGTCCTCTGCTTCCCTCCTGAAAATCCAACATAAATCCAACTTAATTGTTGCGTTATCGACATGTTATCAATTCCACGATAAACAATGTTCCCGATCCAGAGTTAATGCATCGTTATGATGCCCTATGAATGCATGACTTCCTGGTGTAAGCCTACAGTCTTCACTAGCTGATCCCTCCCCTCTGAACCGGGAGGGAGCCTCTTGTCTTCACAATTTAAGCTCCGTGAAGGATAATGTTAATGCAGCACCACATGGCCTGGATTGCTGAACTTTTCAACCATGCACTCGAGGCATAAATCCTATTGTCTTCCCACATAAATGTTTTCTTACAAGCTCAACTTCTCTTTTTTTCTCTCCCTTCTCTTCCCCCTGTTGTTTTTGTTTAAAAGTAGCAGGCCATATCTATTACACCGTGGTGTATATACATTAGTGTGTTCTCTCCCAGGACCTGAATCACAACTGCTGCTCGGTACATAATTCACAGACCAGAACAAACCACAGCTTGGGAAATAAATCATTCAGAAGGGGAGCCTGCACCATCTCTTCTACCTTCCAGCCCCTGGGTTGTTCGCTGTTGTCTGGGACAGTGGTGGCCAACTGGTGAAGAGAGAGCAAGGCTTCTCACTGCTGAGACCTGGCCTGGGGCCAGTTTGGAAATTTAATAAAAAAACCTGAGGGACACTAATTGTCTCCGTCCCTCAGTGAGCTGAGAGTTCAATGTGTGTAAATGCTGTAGCTGCGTATGTGTTTTGGCAGGTGAGAGTCCTCAGAGATGACAGATAGCTCTCGGTGCCCAAAGCAACTGGAAGGCTCAGGTCAAAGGAGGTTAAGAAAAGAAATAGGCAGAGAAACCTACAAATGAACCTTCCCCTGACACACTGAAATAGTTCTGTCTACCGCAAGTACATTGATTGCAGATGTTGGAGGGCCTGCTCTCAGCTTCCCATGTGATTCAATGCTCAAGACTTTGTTTAATTTTCTTCCCATCTAAATGTTTAAGATGGGGGGTTTCTTTTCCCTGTGTCTAGAGCTGTAGGTAGTGAGGAAGGAAAGAACTGCATCAAATAAAGGCCTAGTTCCCAACGCCGGCATCTCTCTGCCTGCTGGCCTCTGTGGCTCAGGAAGGTCCCAGGCCTAATCAGGGGTCAGTGCTGACTTAGCAGATCCAACTGAACAGCCAATTACGTTGTCAGTCGCCTGTTACACTACTCTTTAGTCAGTAGCTCACATGTATGTTTGTGTGTCGTGCTTGTGTATGTTTGGGTGGGGAGTGTGGGTAATGTCAGGATGTGCCTGTATGTATCAGGGGCCGAGGCTTTGTGTGAGAACATGTGTGCATGCAGGGCGAGGATATTACCATATTTATTGTGTGCGAGGGAGGGTTTGTGATCATGTGCAAGTGTGTGTGTGAGCGTGAGCATGTGTGTGTGTGAGTGTGTGTGTGTGTGTGAGCATGAGCAAGTGTGTGTGTGAGCATGTGTGTGAGCATGTGCACCTATGAGTGTGTAACTCAGTGTATGTGCGTGTGAGCGTGTGTGTGAGCATGTGCCCCTATGAGTGTGTAACTCAGTGTACGTGCGTGTGAGCGTGTGTGTGAGCATGTGCACCTATGAGTGTGTAACTCAGTGTA
>JAHRHZ010000086.1:9918108-9942731 GCA_024137785.1 Ginglymostoma cirratum | reverse complement strand
GAGCGTGTGTGTGAGCATGTGCACCTATGAGTGTGTAACTCAGTGTATGTGTGTGTGAGCGTGTGTGTGAGCATGTGCACCTATGAGTGTGTAACTCAGTGTATGTGCGTGTGAGCGTGTGTGTGTGTGGATGTTGATTGATTCTTGTCATATGTTTCTAAGAACAGTCAAAAGCTTTGTTTGCCAGAGGTACAGGGGATCATAGGAAGCAAAGATGTGCAGGTCAAAGGGTGGAAAATACTTGAATAGAGTGAGACATACAGGTTACACCACGCAGGACATGCAAGAGGCAAGAACAACATCAACAAGATCAGCATTATTTGAAGTTAGGGAGTCCATTCATCAGTCTAATAACTGCATGGAAAACGCTGTACTTCGAGCTGCTGGTGTATGGGTTCATGCTTCCGTATCTCCTGCGTGAGCCAGAGTCTGAGAGAGAGTGGGGGTATGTTGAGTGTGTGTATCTGCACATGTAGGAGGCTGTGGTGTAGGGGGAATGTTTGTGGGGGAGGGGACCAGACGCAGCTTCGGTTACGATCTGTATTGGGTGCAGAAATGGTGCCCATCCAACATTAAAGTGACCCATGTGGGCGTGACTTCACTGAGGAATTCCCAGCCCATCTTCACCCTGACTCCAGTGTGAGCCTGAACCTGAAGTGTGAAAGGTCAAACATTAACCAGAGTCTTAGAGTGAAGCCAGCGATTGTCTGCTGAAGGATCTCAACCCACTGACAGTGAGATTAGCCCAGTGACCAGTCAGCCAGCTTGGGACCTGTCTGTCACCCCCAGAGCTGTGATGAGGATATCTCTGATGGAAGGCACTCAGTGTCTGAAGGGGCAAGGATCTGCCCACTGGGAGCTACTTCATGCTTTTGTTCTCTATTCCCTGTCCACCTCGCTCTATGACCCCTGCCATGTTGACCTACCCCTACCTCCTGGGCAATGACCAACCGGAGCCCTGGGTTGCTCTGAGACCCTGGGGTCTCCAACAGCTGTTCTTTCCAAAGCAGCCACCACCTTCACTGTGGCGCTGTTGAGCACATCAGCTGCTGGGCTGTGATTGGCCAGCAGCTCTTGGGCATGTGATTCCCCCCCCAACTCCTCTGCACTACCCTGACTCCCGCCCGGTGTCCTGAGCTTAGGGAAAGGCCTGCATGTCACCATGACTGCTGTCTGTTTGCTAGACTGTCCCAAGGAGAGGAATTGCAGGCCCCTCACTGGCTCTCCAGTCAGAAGGCAATACCCCTGAACATATCCACAGAGCCTGCCTGTAGAGGCAGTTTGTTTGGCCCGTCTAGCCCATGCTTGCTTTCTGTAGAGCAATTCTGAGTGCCAGTGGCCTGGTCTAGGTCCAGACTTTAGAGGGCTGAAAATTTTTTGATTTGTACCCTGCATCATATCGTGCTTGAATAATAAGACCCCAAGACATAGCAACAGGAGTTGGCCATTCGGCTCCTCCAGTCTGCTCCACCATTCAATAGGATCATGGCTGTTCTGACATTCCTTGTGTCCACTTTCCTGCCTTTCTCTATAAATCTTGATTCCCCAACTAACTGAGAATCTATCTATCTCAGCCTCAAATATGCACAAGAACTTTGCTTCTACAGCTCTTTGTGGCAAGGAGTTCCAAAGAATCTCAACCCTCTGAGAGAAGAAATTCCCCCTTATTTCAGTCTTAAATTGGTTCCCCTTTATCTTGAGACTCTGCCGTCTGCTCCTAGACTCTCCTGTGAGGGGAAACATCATCTCAGCAGTGATGTTTGCAATACCTTCCTGGACTTGCTAGGTTTGTTTTTTTTATATACAAACTGGCTTGATCTTGATGTTAGTGAAATGTGAACATTAGGCAAATAGATAGCAGGTGCTCCATCACCACGATTTAATTTCAATCTACTCAATTATAATCACCAGAGCTCCAACTTAGCTGTGGCTCAGTGGTTAGCACTGCTGTCTTACAGTGTCAGCAACCCGGGTTTGATTCTCAGCCTCAGGCAACTGTCTGTATGGAGTTTGCACGTTCTCCCCATGTCTGTGTGGGTTTCCTCTGGGTGCTCCAGTTTCATTCTGCAGTCTAATGATGTGCAGGTTAGGGTGGATTGGCTGTGCTAAACTGCCCATAGTGTCCAGGGATGTGTAGGCTAGGTGGGTTAGCCATGGGAAATGCAGGGAATGGTAGGGGGTTGGGTGTGGGTGGGATGCTTGTTGGAGGGTTAGTATTGACTCAATGGGCTGAATAGCCTGCTTTCCACACTGTAGAGATTCTGTGATACTTCAGAGTGAAGCAGAAAAGGATTATAACATAATCTTTCAACAAAGACATTGGTGGACCCTGTTAAATATTATGGATTTGAACCAAACTTTGTCCAGGTTGACATGTTGCCAGGACCTAGTTGATGCCAATGTTAATGTACAGTTGTATAAAATGGTCATTAGGATAAGACTTCCAATGATTTTCCTCTACTTCCTTTTGGTGGAAAACTTTTCAGTTGGAAGCCAATGCATTATTTACTTTTGCATTAACCCCTCTGACTCACAAAACTGCTCCTCTTTCTCCATCGTATTAACAGATGTCAACTGGGTTGTGGCAGAGTCCCATGAGCTCAGCTGAACTTATCTCACGGTGGTTGCAATGAGAGATAGAAGGAGAGATGCTACCCAGACTGAAGAGCTACAGGCATTGTCTGAAATGCTCAACTGATGAAGACGTACAATGGAAGCCGGTGAAGGACAGCTTGCATTGAAGAGTTTGGTAAGCCATTCTATCGATGGATTGACCACCTGAGACAAACCATAGATGGAAGGATGTCTAAACAGTGAGAAGGATTGTGAGTAAGTACTGTTGCTTTGTATCCTAATAAACAGGTACCATGTTCAGTCGAAGTATATCCAAGTTATTGTGTGTTATTGGATACCTACAGCAGAACCTTGAGACTAAATAAGGGAACCCTCCCCAATCCAGGCTGGGAATGTTGGTGTCATTGAAAAGCCTGGCTTTTATTGTCCGAGCCACCCTCCAGAGGGTATTGGAGAATTTTCTTCTTGAATGACTGCAGCTGGAGTTGAAGCTGACAGGGCTGTCAGTTTTGTAAAGTGTTGTTGAGAGTGCTGGTAGATGCTGTGCCAAACAAGTGGGCTCTCTTGGCCCAGATGGTGCTTCTGGACCATTGTGTACAGCTGTACACATTGAGGAAAGCAGAGGGTACACCACCAGGATCCTCTCTTGTTGCTTGCGGATGCTGAAGAGAATTTGTGGAGTCACATGCTACAGAACCTGCCCCAGCAGCTATACCACGGATGCTGGTTGGTCCATCTGGTGACCCACACCATTCTGATGTTTGTTCAGCTGGAAAAAAACCCTTTGTTACCAGGCTCACATCTCTGGAAGTATATCACATTGTGCATCGTGTCATCCAATAAGCATTATTAATCATGTTTATAATTGATTCTCTATCTTGAGATAGTCTGGTTGGCGGAGGGGGTATCTCCTCAGGAAATAGAAGATCAAGTCACTTGTCACTACAGTTCACACCTTGATAAGTAATACTGGATTGCATAAAATGTCCGATTGCTAGTTCTTTCAGCAGCTCCAATGGCCTTCTTTTGACAGTTTCTACATTTTCTCTCTTGTACATATTGAGCATTTTCTTTTGCTTCCAAATCAAGTTATTTTGTTTTCTGTTTTCCTATCTCTCTGGCCTCTCTGAAGACAGTGGCTCATGCCTGACCGCTAACCAATCTCCGGTGCCTTGCACAGTCACCAAAGGTGATCAATCACGAGCTATTCACCACATGATTTATCACTACCCCTCCCCCACCCCCACACCGCCCCTTGCAGCTGGCAGTCAGGAGTGGTACCCTGGATTGGGTCTTTCTCTGCCAGCCCAGCTCACGGTCACTGAAACCTATTCAATGGCCACCATCCAGTGGGAGTGTTTTTTTAAAAATGTATTTTCAGAATGAGCGCACTACATGTTGCAGTTAAGAGACAACCCCAGTGCTGTGGGTCTGGAGTCACATGTAGGCCAGACCAGGGATGTTGGTGAACCAGGTGGGATTTTCCTGACAATTTGATGGTCATCATTGGACTCTTAATTCCAGATATTTATTGAAGGATTTGAAGCCAGGTCCCCAGAACATTAGCTGGGTTCCTGTGTTAACAGTCCAGTGATAACACTATTAGGTCAATGCCTTCCCATCTGCCAGCCTGCCACACAGACAGAGCAAAACGCTGTGTGTTTTAGAAATTGTGGAAACTGCGCAATGTGATGCCTGACGTTTTTTTTGTCACTAGCTGCTCCTCACTGAGGGTGCATGGTTACCTCTGAGTCCAGGCATTCTCATCCCCGTTCTACTGAAAAACAAACTTTCAGCTGTTTACAGGGCAGTACCAGGGGAATGCTGCACTGTCAGAAGGTGCTGACTACTGGATAAGAGATGAAACCAAGGCCTCATCTAGACTGTCCCGTGGACTTTAAAAAGGTGCTGACTTGGAAGAACAGCGAACACTCCCAGACTTCAAGCTATCAACTATGGTTTCACTCAGACTCGCAGTGTGGTCTTTTCACTGTTTTTGGGATCTTGCTGTTCACTCCTGTTGCGTTTCTCCACACGATGACCATGACTCATTTGGAAAAGCACAGACTGTGGGCCCTGATGTGTTTCGATACATGCTAAGGGTACACTTCTTTGCACATGAGTGGAACTCTAGTGATTGGAGGCACAACTAAGATGATTTCTCTGAGCTTCTGTCTGCCAGGGCGACTTGAGCAACCCACCACAGGAGAAATCTAACTGTGGTTTCCACTTTTGCACAGTCCACAAATGCGGCAAAGGAACTCTTTGTTTCGACCTTTGAGCCACTGACTATTATGATTCATGTAACCCAAAGCCATAATGTTTGCCTGGAGTAATTGCTCTTTCAAAAACACTTAGAAAGATCTCCTCATAAAGTACATGGGTTGATGGTTCGTCTGTGAGCGCCAGTTAAAGAATGAGAAAGATCTGAATTTATATAGCACCTGCTCACGCCCACAGGATGCCCAACTTTCTGGCCAGCGAGATACCTTTTTGAAGAGGAGTTGCAGTTGCAATGTAGCAAACACAGGGGCCAGTTTGCAAACAGCAAGATCCCACAATTAGTATGTGTTGAAGGCTTGGCAATGTCGCTTTGGGATTTTGATAAAAGGAGTAAATGGTTTTCGGAATGACGGGAATAATTCCCATGCAAAACAGCACCATGTGCATCCGTCTGCAGGGCCAGGGAGAATGCACGGTTTAACATCTCACCCTCCTGACAATGCAGCACTCCCACAGTGTTGCACTGGAGTGTAAGCTTTGATTTTCATGCTCCATGTGACTTGAGCTCAGTGTTTTGGCCCTCGCTGACAGAGATGCTAACTGTTTGAGCTACAGCTATAAAAACGTTTGACTAAGTGTGTCTCACAAAACACGCACTCCCCACTATTTTATTAACAGGTTGGGAACTCCCAATTCCAGGAAATGAATGCACAGCTGAATCGGGTTTTTATTTTGAGATAAAATACTAAAACGTCATCCCGTTTTGCTCTCTCTAGTCTTACAAATTCACTCCAACTAGTGATAGGGTTTTTGGCTCAATTGTGGAGCCTGGTGCTGTGATTTGGGTCTGGCGTAAAATGCAAATTCTAGACCTCTGAGGTTAGTTTATGAACGTGATGGATTTTGGATGCAATATTTTGCTGTGAGTAAGTTAGCACACAGATGATTAATTCGTCCTGGTTATCAGTCAATTCTTCAGGCAGTTTAGCTGATCTGCTCACCATCTCCAACCAAATATGTCCACTTTAAATTTAAAGTGTGTCATGCCTGAAATGTCTAAAATGATTAAGTGATGTGATAGAGTCAGTAGCAAAAGGTTACTTTCTTTGGGGGAGGGATTCCAGATCAAGGAGGCTCAGATTAAAATCGGAATGAGGAATTGCTGTGCATTTCTCCACACAAGAATTGTAACAATGAAACTATCACCAAATTGTTTTTAAAATGATGACTTTTAGGGAAGGAACTGTGTCATTCCAAGTTCTGGGCTACACGTAACTCCAGACCTGCAACAATATGATTGATTCTTGAATGCCCTGTGAAAATGTTGAGCAAGTTACAGTATTAAGACCGTGGGTTCATAAGAAATAGCAATGGGAGTAGACCATTCAGCCCATTGGGTCTGCTACTTCATTCATTGCTGATCCAACATTCTTCACGTTCACTTTCCTGCCCTTCCCCCATAACCTTTGATTTCGCCAACTGATTGAGAATCTGTCTACCTCAGCCTTAAATATATACAGGGACTCTGCCCCCCCCTCCTCCCTCCATAGCTCTTTGTGGCAAGGAGATCCAAAAACTCTCAACCCTCTGAGAGAAGAAATTTCTCCTCATCTCAGTCTTAAAATGGCGCCCCCTTCATTCTGTGACTATGCCCTGACTCTCCCCTGAAGGAAAACATCCTCTCAGCATTTACCCTGTCAAGCCCCCTAACAATCCTGTATGTTTCAATGAGATCACCTCTCACTCTTCTAAGCTCCAGTGAGTACAGTCTCAACCTGTTTAACCTCATTAAGGGACTGCTGTCCTTGGAGAAGAGAACTGATAGAGGTTCTCAAAATCACTACAGAGCAGAAAGGGACATGCTGCCACAAAAGTAACAGGAATGTGAGGGAAGAGATTTAAAGTGAGGTACAAACGAAGCAAGGGAAGTGAGAGGAAAACTTTTTCACACAGTCAGTAGTTAGAGCTTGGGATGTACTGTTTGGAAATGTGGTGGAGCCATGCAAGATGGTTATTAGTGTGCACGTGTGTGGGGATAAAGCAGGAGATTGACATTGTGTAATGAGGCTCGTTTGAAGAGCTGGTGGACAGGCAACGGGCTGAATGTACTGTAACAATTCTGAGATACCAGGGCAATTAAGGATGTGCAATAAATCCTGGCCTTTGCAATGATGCCCACATAGAACCCCCACAGAGTGGAAGCAGACCATTCGGCCCATCAAGCCCCCAAAGACCTTTCAAAGAGCATTCCTCCCAGGCCCACCCCCTACCCTATCCCTGTAACCCTGCATTTCCGATGGTTAACCCATGTAGCCTGCACACTATGGGTAATTTAGCAAGGCTAATCTACCTAACAGCTTTGGACTGTAGGAGGAAACCCGCACAGACATGGGGAAAATGTGCGAACTCCACACAGAGAGTCATCCGAGGGTGGAATCAAACCCAGGGCGCTGGCGCTGTGAGGCAGCAGTGCTAACCACTGAACTGCTGTGCCACCCTAATAGGGGAGGACAATGATCGGTATGGAGTGAGTGTCTCATCCACGTAGGGTGTGGTAGCAAATGTATATGCAGGAGAGTGCCAGACAAGAGCTGAAAAATTACCCTAGGGACAAAGTGGAGGGCATCAGAAAGACCCGGACGCAGTTGGAGGGCACTTGTGTGAGGGTGACACATACCAAATCAGAACAGCAAGCCCTGACAACAGGAGTAGTTACCAGCAGCAAAAGCCAGGTTAAGATACACCTCGCTCTCTCGGTATCATCACTGCCAACTAACAGCCCTTACCTCGATGATGAGAGGGTATGATCCTGGGTAGCACAAGGAACTCCAAATGCACAAAATGTAGCTGAGGGGGAAGGGGGGTCTCAAACGAGGGGTCTCCAAGAGTGATAGACCATGGAGCAACCATGCTGGTCAAGTCTGGAGGACCCAGATATGTGTGGAGCATGACCACGAAATTCTGATGTATGGCTGGAAACAGAATGACTAGCCCATTCAGTTTCCTGCTTTTTTATTCCCATAATGTGCATTGCAGATCTGGCAGGCTGGGCTATTGAAGGAAATAGTCTAATTACATTGGGTTCTAGTAATGGCCTGTTACAGTTGCCTTGGCTTGCTTGTATACAGTGAATGTACTAATGCTGGAGGGCCTCTAGGGGACTCCTTCCCTCCATCTGACCGCCCTGTGCATCTGCCAAGATCAACATCTTAATCAGAGGCTCAGAGGTGAGGAAGGGCTCCGTTTCTTTTCCGGGCCTCGGAAACAATGTGGTGCCCTGGGATCCGTCAGGGCAGGTAAGGGATCGGATTGGGCCATTCTGCAGGACCCCCTCACCTGCTTCCCCAGCTCCTTAAATGCGCCCCCCACCCCAACCCCCTCCTCAGCTGTCCTGGTGGTCAGCAGCCACCTGTGTATACAGAGCATGGCGTTTCCCACACAACGTGCTGCAGATTTTTCACTGAACATAACTGGAATGCCGAGAAGCCGGGTCCTGACCCCCCCCACCAACCCAGCAAAGTGGGGGGTGGTGGTCTGAGAAAGCAGTCAGGAAAACGAGAAGCCGTGAGACGAAAAGGATTGCACCTGGCATGAGGCTGTGTTGGAAAGGACGATGCATCATCAACTTTAACCATTACAAGCTACATCCCACATAAAACACATGCCAATTTCTCAGCGTGACTGTGTTTCCTTTGCAATTTCACAACCAAGTACAATGATATTCCTGCTGATTCCTAGTCCCCATTTATGATTGATTCATCCATCCCTTCCTTAACATCTCATTGGCCAGATTACTGCAGCAGTTTCCTTTCTCATTTTACCCTATGTATGAGCGGGTTAAGTGGGCAGTGCCCCTGTCTCTGAGCCAGGAGTTCTGGGATTTGAGTCCCAACCCAAAGACTCAATGGCCAAAGAAGTTGTATTTCCAACATGGGGGTGACTTTTGACTGGTAAATTTCCCGATGTATGCCAATGGGAGGCAGTAAGAGTGGGAGAGATTCCTGGTCAGCAATGTGATGGAAAGGACATGGGAATCTCACTGCCCAGGCTATATCATTATCATAGAATCCCTACAGTGTGGAAATAGGCCCTTCGGCCCAACAAGTCCATACCAACCCTCAGAGCATCCCACACAAACCCATCCCTCTATAACACATCCCTAAAAACTACGGACAATTTAGCATGACCAATCCACCGAGCTTGCACATCTTCAGACTGTGGGAGGAAACCAGAGCACCCGGAGGAAACCCACGCAGATACAGGGAGAACGTGCAAACTCCACCCAGACAGTCGCCTGAGGGTGGAATCGAACCCGGGTCCCTGTGAGGCAGCAGTGCTAACCACTGAGCTACCGTGCTTGTCTGTCCTTCCAGTTTAGTTTCAAGTTACTGACTCCTTATTTAGAATTATCAATAGCAAGTATCTCCGTAGCAACTCTAGCTCCCTGACTAGAATGTGTCATGCACTATCGCCATGTTGGATGTGGTCAAGCTAGGAAATTCCAGGAGTAGTATTGATCATCCAAAAACAAAGTCTGGTAAATCCTGTGATGGACTCACTGTGGACCACTTAAGGTGAGGTGCAGGAAGTTTCAAGGGGATGCGAGGAAAATGTTTCTTCGCTGGAAGGGTGGTGGAATCCAGAACTCACTGCCTGTAAGGGTGGGATAGGCAGAAGCCCTTATCACATTGAGGAAGTATTCAGATGTGCACGTGTGATGCCAAGGCAGACAGGGCTATGGGTCAAGTGCTGGATTAGAACAGTGAAGTGATAGTTTTTGACCAGGTTGATGGGCTGAAGGGCTTTTTCTCTGCGCTATTCAAGTCTACAACGTCATGGGCTGACTTGACACATAATAGTGCTCCAGTATGTTCATTTCCAATTATGACTTTATTTTAAACTGCTTCTTCATTCTCTCTGGCCTGGTCAGGGATAGCATCCTGTTCTTCTGTATTGCTGTGGAATCTTTTACGTGATAGTGTGGGATAATGTCAAGCAAGGTGCAAAGCAGCCCACTTGATTGGCACCCCATCCATAAGCATCCACTCCCTCCACCACCAACGCTCAGTAGCAGCAGTGTGTACTATCTACAAGATGCACTGCAGAAATTCACCAAAGATCCTCCGACAGCTCCTTCCAAACCCGTGACCACTTCCATCTAGAAGGACAAGGGCAGCAGATACATGGGACTACCAGCACCTCCAAGTTCCCCTCCAACCCACTCACCATCCTGCTGTCAAAGTATATCACTGCTGCTTCGCTATCATCGGATCATAATCCTGGAATTCCCTCCCCAAGGGCATTATGGACGTGGACTGCAGCGGTTCAAGAAGGCAGCTCACCCCCACCTTATGAAGGGGCAACTAGGGATGAGTAATAAATGCTGGGCCCAGCCAGCAGTGCCTGAGATTAAATAAGTTGCAAAGAATGTTAGATTGAATCTTGGTATGGTTGAACATTCACAGCCTCCACCACTAATGGTGTGTCTACCAGCTACATGACGCACCGCAGCAAGTCACAGAGGATATTGTAGCAGCACTTTATGTACCATCCATCTCTACCAGCTGTAAGGACAAAAACAGCAGTTGTGTGGGAACACCATCATCTGCTGGTTCCCCTCGAAACTGCGTGCCATTTTGACTTCTGAATACATCTCCGTTCTCTCAGTATCACTGCATTAAAATCCTGGAAATCCCTCCCTTACAGCACAGGGGTATTCCTAGATGAAATGGACTTCAAAGTTCCAAGGACGCAGCTCACCACCTTCTCAAGGGCAGCTAGTGATGGGCAATAATGCTGACCTGACCAACAGTGCCCACATCCTATACACTTACATATTGAAATCCTTCATAACATCTTTGGTGTAACATTCGAAGCTATAGTCCTAGTAGGGGAAGTAGGGCTGGTGTAGGTATTAAAGTCATACAACTCAGAAACAGACCCTTTGCTCCAACCAGTCCATGCTGGCCATATTCCCAAACTAAACTAGTCCCACCTGCCTTTGCTGGGCCATATCCCTCCAAACCTTTCCTACTCATGCAATTGTCCAAATGTCTTTTAAACTTTGTGACTGTACCTGCATCCATCACTTCCTCTGGCAGTTCATTCCACACACGAACCACTCTGTGTGTAACAAAGTTGCCCCTCGTGTCTTTTTAAAATCTTTCTCCACTCCCCTTTAAAAATATGCCCCCTAATCTTGAAATCTCCCACCCTAGGAAAAGACACCTGCCATCCACCTTAGCTGTAGCCCTCAGACTAGTTTGGTGTTAAGTTTGGCAGTACAGGCTTGATGGGCTGAAGGGTCTCTTCTATACTGTGTGATTCTATAAAAGGAAACATTAGCCCTGACATACTGCACAGCAGTCAATTAGTTATTCTTTAATTTTTCTTTCAAGTAGGCGATAGAAATGTAATGTTGAGCCTGGTACTTCCTGAGGACTGGGAGAGGGTGTGGAGGAATGTGAAATGTGGGTCGTAGAGTCTGACCTATGAGGCGGGGGAAAGGGAAGGTAACTCTCAGGCAAAGTAAACAAGGGTGACCAGCTCCTCCTAGTTAACTTGCACTGTCACTCAGACGCTGAAGCGATTTTTATTTCACCCCCCTTGCCTTTCCCATCTGAGAGATTAGAATTGGAAGCAAAATATTTTGCCTAGAAAAGAAAAATAAGCACGGTTTATTTTTGCACTGGCAGAGAGGAGAGTTCTGATGATTCATGCAGCGCTCACACTGGATGGAATGCGTTGACAGCACACCCATGTATGAAGCAAGCCCTTCCCATAGTTGTCCACACTCTTCCAGCTGGTGAGAACCTATTTAATGGCAGACAACAATGAGAAAGCTTCTCTACCCATTTGCCTGTGGCCCAGATAAGGTACTGTGAGTGTTGAGTCACTCCCTTTATTGTGGAATCTAACCCCCGTTTGATTCTTTTCCACATCAGCCATGAGACACTTCCCAAGCAGAGTTATACTGGAAACACTAACTCTGTTTCTCTCCCCACAGATGCTGTGGAGTTTCTCCAGCATTTTCTGTGTTTGTTTCAGATTTCCAGCATTGGCAGTTCAGGCAGTGTCCCAATTTGATTTAATAAAAATTATTTTTATATGTAACGAGACACGGTGTTGTCTTACATGCTATACACGCAGATCGTACTATAAAGTGCATCAGTGTAACAGAACAGAGTGCAGGATACAGTGTGATAGCAGCTGAGAAGGTGTAGAGAAAGATCAATATAAATATTAAAGACATTTATTCAATACTCTGATAGCAGCAGGGAAGAAGCTGTCCTGGAATTTGTTGGTACATATGTACAAACTTTTATATCTTCTGCCCAATTTTGCAAACGGGTTTTGTTGTGAAGTTCATTCGCAAGTCCAAACACACAAAGCAAGACAATATTAAATGGCCCTTCATAAGTACAGGAAGTGTTAGTCTGTCAGATATTTAAAATTACATCCCTGTCTGAGATTGAGCTTGTAAGTACAAGCATTTGTAAAAGTCAATTGTTTTGTAAATCGGGGACACCCTGCATTTTGATTTTACCCATCTGAAGTCTCTGAGCTCCTCCAGTTCTGGCCTCTCCCATTCCCTGCTGTCCTTCACTTCCATCACTGTTGTGACTTCAGCTGCCTGAGCCCTAAACTCTGGCATTCGCTCAGATAAAAGCAAAGTCCTGCAGTTCCTGGAAACTTGAAACCAACACAGAGAACGCTGGAGAACCTCAACAGGTTCTTGGAACACCTAGGGGAGAGAGAGAAACAGAGTTAATGTTTTAAGTCTGGTATGATGCTTCTTCAGACGTCGTCTTCTGCTCTGAAGAAGTTATATTAGACTCAAAACCTTTCTGTCTCTCTCCACAGATGCTGCCAGACCTGCTGCAGTTGTTCCAGCATTTTATCTCTTTGTCTTTGGAAATCACTCCCTGAAGCTCTCCCATCTCATTCCTTGAACCTTCAAGCAAGGTTCGGTCTGAATGTTTCCTCTGATGGCTCAGACGAATTGGATTCTTGCCTGTCTGTACATCCATTTTGTTTTACCACTGGTGCTACACAAATGCAAGTTATCGATTAGCTTGCTTTGGTGAAGTGGGTGGGGGTGGGGGGGGGTCCTCAGTGATACATGGGTGGCCTAATCATTTCCCAGCAGTGAAAAAGAAATCCTGCACCTGACCTCCATGCAGTGATAATGCCCCGGGAATACTGCGAGCAGTTTTGCGAAGCCCCCGCAGTTCAGCAGCCTGTGAAAGTCACTTGAAAGGGGTGGGGGGGGGGGTGGTAGTGACAGCCACCCATGGGAGCAGAGAAGGTCTGGGTGACTAGAGCCAAAAACCAATGAGAAATGGAACAAAATCTATGTGAGCTTAGCACGTGTGAACAGGCAGGAGAAATCCCAGTACCAAACACTGGCAAACACTTTGCAGGACTAACATATGCATCTCAGTCTAAAGATGTTTCAAAACTATCCTCGGTCTCCTCAGAAAGAAGTTGGAAACTAAAAATTATAGTTTGTGTCAACTTGTAGTCACCCTATGGAAAAAAAAAGCAATCACAATGTCTCTTAATTTCATTGGACTGTGTGCATAAAGAGACTGACAAGTGATAATATTATTACAGCTGAAGTCAAGGGACCAAAGTTCGAGCATTCAGCTGGTGTGTAACCCTGGTCTCCTGGCTGCTGAAGGCTTATTGATATCTCCTGTCTGCAGCCCTAACAAAAGCCACATGGTTTGCCTGTTTGATTCCAGCTTAAAGGCACAGTCCCCTCTGCTTGTGCACCGCTGGGGACAAGTGTGACTGTCACATTATTTTAGTTACCACACGAGCGAAGGTAAAAAGCAGGGCAAACGGATACCTCAATTAGTAATGGGGATCAGTGTGAGAGGCTTGAATGGCCAGCCCCCTGCTTAGGGTCGTACAGCTGTACAGCACGCAAAAAGACCCTTCGGTCCAACTGGTCCATGCTGACCAGATATCCTGAATTAATCCAGTCCTATTTGGCCCATATTCCTCTAAATCCTTCCAATTCATATACCCATCCAGATGCATTTTAAATTCTCTGGCTTCTCTGGTCCTTCCTGTAAAGTAGGGGGTTGTGTGTAAATTGGTCGCCCGCAAAGCAGCAATTATACTTCCATGACGCTCGGGGTACTCGTGACATAAGGACAGAAGATCTAGGAGCAGGAGTAGGCCATTCAGCCTCTTGAACCTGCTTCACCATTCAATACAATCATGGCTGATCTCATCTCTGCCTCAACTCCATTTTCGTGCCTACTCTCCACTTGGTACCAATCAAAGATCTGTTTCTCTCATAGAGATGTACAGCACGGAAACAGACCCTTTGCTCCAACTCGTCCATGCCGATCAGATATCCTAAATAAATCTAGTCCCATTTGCCAGCATTTGGCCCATATCCCTCTAAACCCTTCCTATTCATGTCCCCATCCAGATGCCTTTTAAATGTTGTTATTGTACCAACCTCCACCACTTCCTCTGGCAGCTCGTTCCATACACGCACCACCCTCTGTGTGAAAAAGTTGCCCCTTAGGTCCCTTCTAAATCTTTCCCCTCTCACCTTAAACCTATGCCCTCTGGTTTTGGACTCTCCTACCCAGGGAAAAAGGTCCCTTTCTTAAATGTACTCAGTACACTTGCTCTTGGCAAGTGAATTTCACAGATTCATGGCCTTTTGAGAGAAGTAATTTCCAGTCATCTCTGTTTTAAATCTACTGCCCCTTTATCCTAAAACTGTGATGCATGGTCTGCTTCTGGGGCAGGACACCTGGGTTCATTGTTGGATCAGCTGTGGTTTATTAAATGGGGGGGTAGGCTCAAGGTGCTAAATGACTTACTCCTGATCTTTTTTTTTTGGTCTTGTCTCTGAACAGGTTTATTAGGAAATACCAACACTAAAACACTTCAGTGGAACACACTGAGGTTATGATAGGAGCATCTATTTTTCATATTTGGGTGAACAACATCAGCAACAATTTGCGATTTATATAGCATCTTTAACGTGGCAAAACATCTACACAGAGGTGTTATCAATCACAAAGTTGATACAAAATCACACAGTAGCTACCAGGAGGGGAGGGGAACTATTGATTAGAGAAGTGGGTTTGATGAAGGAATGTTTGATAGATGCATAGGGCTCTGGAGGTTTAGGGAGGCAATACCAGAGCTTAGGGGCTAGGCAGCTGAAGATATGGCTCCCAAATCATAGAATTCCTACAACGTGGAAGCAGGCCATTCAGCCCATCAAGTCCACACTGCCCGTCCTTCAAAGAACATCCCACCCAGACCCAACCCCCTACCCTGCATTTCCCACGGCCAATCCACCCTAACCTGCACATCTTTGGACTGTTGGAGGAAACCTGAGCACCCGGAGGAAACCCATGCGCGGACACGGTGAGAAAGTGCCAACTCCACACAGATATTCGCCCGAGGGTGGAATCGAACTGTACCTCTGGTGCTGTGAGGCAGCAGTGCTAACCACTGAGCCAACAAATAGTAGATTGCCGAAAATGAAAGATTCGCTAGGGCCCAGAATTGAAGGGTTGATGACCTGGAGGAAGGTGCAAAGATATGACCAGCAGCTTAAAAATATAAATAAATTCATGAGATCATGTTTGATATGTTAGTTTTGAGGATCTTTGATCTTATGGTATGGACAGTGAAGAAAAATAACCCAGACATCCCTAACCTAAAACAACTGAAGAGTTTATTTACAATTACATGGAAAAGGAAATGAAACATGAACAAATTTAAGGTTACAACAACAAAACTGGAGGTATCAACATCAGTAGTGACACATGGATTTCGATAAACTCTACAGCAACTTTGGACAAGTCTTCCATGAATAATGATGCGGCTATGTTTGGGATCTGGGTGTGGAATAATGTAGAGAAAATCAACATTTACATTATGGCCTTCCTCCTTTAGACTCAAGTTTTGAGTCAGAATGTACGGGACAGAGGCAATGCCAATTTACATTTGAGTAGCACCTTTCCAAGCATAAAATGTCCCACAATGCCTGACAAGAGTACAAAAAAATGGAAAATTACAAAAGGCAAAGACGTTAGATACAGGCATGGTCAAGAAGATGGATTTTAGGGAGCTCAAAGGGAGGGGGAGACACAGAGATGTTTAGGGAGAATTCTAGAGCTTAAGATCTGGATGGGTAAAGGTACAATCACCAATATTGTTTTTCATTACCTTTTCGCAGGATGTGGGCAGCATTGGCAAGGCCAGCTTGTGTTAACCATTCCTTTTTGCCCTCGAGAGCAGTTAAATGCCAACTGCATCGCTGTGGGTCTGCTGTTGTATGCAGACAGACCAGGTAAAGGTGACAAACGGTCATTCCCCGAGAGCGACATCTATGCTCGATGGTACTTGTTATAGGTCACCACTATTAAGAAAAGCTTTCAGTTGCAGACTGATTAATTGAACCAACTGCTGTGGCGGCATTTGAACCTAAAGACTCCACTTGAAGCTCTGGATGACTGGCCCAATGATACTACCAACATGCCACACTATCATCTACACAAACAGAAGTGAGTTATGAGCAAAAGACTGGCGTTAGAGGAACACAGATCTTAGAGGTTGCGGCACTGGAGAAAGTATCTGCAATGAGGAGAAAACAAAGAGGCTGAACATCTGACCCATGAAGGGAACATCTCTTCCTGCTCTTGACAAAATGGATTCATTTTCCTGCTTGTTTGGCTCAAACTAAGAAAACCAGCTAAGTTCAAGTGAGTATCAGCTATCAGGCAAGTTCCTTCAAAGTGTTTGCTATTTGAATCTGGAAAGTTTCCGAGATGTTGGCTTTCCAAAATGCTGCTGTAATAAACGATCATAGAATTTTACAATATGGAAGAAGGCCATTCGACCAATCGTGTCTATACTGGCTCCTGAAAGAGCTACCCAGCTAGTCCCCGGTGACCAGCCCTATCTCTGTATATTTTCTAACAGCCTCTCTTTTTTTCTGAGATAACAAGGTGTAGAGCTGGATGAACACAGCAGGCCAAGCAGCATCATAGGAGCAGGAAAACTCCTATGATGCTGCTTGGCCTGCTGTGTTCATCCAGCTCCACACCTTGTTATCTCAGATTCTCCAGCATTTGCAGTTCCTATTATCTCTTTTTTTCTGGTCAAGTTTTTTCTTTAATTTCAAAAATATACTTTATTCATAAAAAAAATCATTTTTTGTACACATGGTCACAAATTCAGTTCGGTTCTGTACAGTGGCACATTGAGGAAACAAAACCATTGGAGTTTGACTCTACCTAACAACCCAAAGACAGCTCTTACACATATATGTCTATATTTACATGCATCTGGGGCACTGGGAGGGTCTGATAACTGAATGAACCCTCCCTTTAGCTTCAGCAGGAAGACCCCAGACAGTGGTCTTTCCCCACTGCACCTTAGTGGTAGCTGCCCCAAGCTTTACTGTGTCCCTCAGCACATAGTCCCGGACCTTGGAATGTGTCAGTCTGTAACACTTGGTCAGGGTTAACTCCTTGTTCTGGAAGTCCAACAAGGCTTGGGCAGACCAGGTTCTTTTTTTTTAATTTCAAAAATTTACTTCATTCATAAAAAAACTCTTTGTATATGTACATTTTCACAAACGTAACTGTACAGAACTGAACTGCTTATAAAGTAAATAAACAAAACATCAGACTTTGACTCTCTCCAAGAAAAAAAACTAAAGACCTCTCTTACACATACAAAACAAACATTTACATTTGAAGCACTAGGAGGACCCGATAACTGAACCAGTTACCCTTCAGCAGGAAGACCCCAGACGGTGGTCTTTCCCCGCCTAGCCTTGGCAGCAGCTACCCCAAGCTTTAGTGTGTCCCTCAGCACGTTGTCCTAAAGTACTAAACAAGCCTGAGTTTGCTTAGCTTCCAAGATCAGGCGAGATTGGGTGTTTGCAGAGACCAGGTTATTAGTGGGAGGACGTACACTACAGCAGTGTATTGTTTGGGACTTTACTGTTCTTTGACACCAGATCCTTTGTGATCCCCTTCTTAGTTGTGGCGACTGAGCCAACATCTCCCAGAATCCTCCTCAGTTGCTTCGCACTGGCGCCTTCACTATGGATCAGATTCTGATGAAGAGTCATGTGTGTGTCCCTGGCTGTACCAGCATACATTGCCCATCTTAATTGCCCTGGACAAGGTGGTTCTGAGCTGTCTTCTTTCTGGGTGTGAAGTGCTGTCGGGGAGAAGGTTCTATAATTTTGACCCAGTGACAGTGAAGGAACGGTCAATGGAACGCCAAGTCAGGATGGTGTGTGGCTTGGAGGGGATCTTGCTCCCATGTACCACTTGCTCTAGTCTGTCCAGATGGTAAATGTCACGGGTGTTATAAGTTTCAGCAGTGCTGTCAGAACATGGTCTGCATCAACAGTGAAAAATCAATAAATTAGAAATTGAGATAACACAGTGCGGAGCTGGAGGAAGACAACAGGCCAGGCAGCATCAGAGGAGCAGGAAAGTTGATGTTTCGGGTCAGGACCCTTCTTCGGAAATAAGGAATTAACCTCTTCAAGCTCTTCGCCAATAATTTCTGCGGAAGTGAGGACAGAAGGCCTCAAATTTGAGATATGACCTTAAAAGAAGAACAGTTTTTATCAAAATATGCTTTTTTTTTAGACACTAAACCATAGCATTTTGAATGTTTTCACCTGTGTTTAATTATGTTCTAATGCACTGCTGCCATATAAGGGGTTCTTGTGGCACAGTGCTCCGACCCCTATCTGGAGGCCTAGCTTCAAGTCTCACCTGCTCTAGAGACTGACAATGCATCACTGAGAAGATTGTTTTAAAAGGTATCGAAAAGCTGCTCCTTGGGTGGGCAGAGTTTGTCAATTGGAATAATGTGTTCATTTTTGCTCCCCCAGATATAGGACAGACGTTGTCAAACTTGAAAGGATGCAGGAAAGATTTGTCAGGATGCTTCTGGGATTGGAGGGTTTGAGCTACACAGAGAGGCTAAATAGGCTGGAGCTATATTCCCAGAGAGTCGGAATCTGAGGTTTATAAAATCATGAGGGGAATGGATAGGGTGAGTAGCCAAGGTCTTTTTCTCTGGGAAAAGGAAGTCCAAAACTAGATGGCATAGGTTTAAGGTGAGAGGGGAAAGATCTATCAGGGGCCTAAGGAGTAACTTATTCACACAGAGGGTGGTGCTTATAAGAACGAGCTGCCAGAGGAAGTGGTGGAGGCTGGTACAATTACAACATTTAAAAGGCATCTGGATTTGTGTATGAATAGGAAGGGATTTAGAGCGACATGGGCTAAATGCTGGCAAATGAGACTAGATTAATTTAGGATATCTGGTTGGCATGGACAAGTTGGACCAATGGGTCTGTTTCCGTGCTGTGCGACTCTATGATTCTGTGAGTTTGGTGGTGGGTTAACCGCCTAGAAAGAGGTTTATATGTTCATTGTTTATCCAGTTTTGGTGTTTCCAATAATTTGATTCTTTTTGCTGTTCCCTCTAACCATCCTACATCCCAGCGACAATGCCCTGACCAGACTGCGTTACCTTGTGTCGACTAAGATTGACAGGGAACAGTTTGTACTGCATCTCCATACCAGCCGTACTCCAATAAATCAGATCTTATTCCTACGCTGCATAGACTGTTGTTCTCCTTTCGGAATTTGACTTTCTTACATTTCAGTCCTGATGAGTGCAAGTCGGACTCTAATACCATGCCTCTTTTGAACCATGTTCAAATCCCATACTCTGTTCCCCAGGAGCCAGAACACCAAGATATACTCTAAGCTGACTCCAGTCAGAAAATGTTGCTGTTTGTCATACGGTGATCTTATAGTGACTGTGGTTAATTTTATTAACAATAGAAACTGTGGGTAATATGTGGAAAGTATGGTTGCAACTCTCAGCAACTATCAGCAGTGAGGAAAGGCTGAATAGACTGGGCTTGAAATTTGCTGGAATTTAGATGAATGAAGAGCCGGGAGGATCTCACAGAAACATATAAACCCTGATAGGACTGGACAGGCTAGATGTGGGAAGAATGTTCCTGATGTTGGGGAAGTCCAGAACAAGGGGTCACAGTCTAAGATTAAAGGGTAAGCCGTTCAGGACCGAGAGGAGGAGCAATTTCTTCACTCAGAGAGTTGTGAACATATGGAACTCTCTCCAACAGGAAGCTGTTGGGGCCAGTTCATTAGATATATTCAACAGGGAGCTGGATGTGGCCCTCGTGGCTAAAAGGGTCGAGGAGGATGGAAGGGGGCGGGAATGATTATATGACCAGCCATGAAGGGTGGTGCAGGCTCAAAGGGCTGAACGGCCTGTTCCCGCACCTCTTTTCTATGTTTCTATGTTCCGTCTACCATCCAAAAACCCTGTCTACCAGTTTCCGAACTCTTTAAAAACATTCAAACGATGGGAATAACTCTGTTAAAGATTTTGATTTGGTTTCTCCATGTCCCAGCAGTGACTACAATTCCAAAGTTGTTTACCAGACAGTGTTGGGATACCTTAAGGCCCAAAGAGTTTGTTGATGCTTGTGCATTTCACTGCTCTCTGACAATGGCTGAGTTGCTCATTCTAAGAAATGAAAGGGTTGTTTGTTTCCTTCACCAGTGAGGTGTGTAAGCAAATGGCCAAGCTTGCCCAACATTGAGACAGATACCTAAGATACTTAGAGGAGACAATGGACGAGATTGTGTTCATAAGCCCAGACAGGAGAGGAAACTAGGCCATTGGAACGTATTCAAGGCTGAGTTTGACAGATTTCTGATCGACGGGAGAGTTGAGGGATACAGTGGGGCTGGGATTTAGGGAGGAAAGCGAAATTAACAATTGCCACCTATAAATTAGGAACAGGCGTCTGCCATTCAGCCCGCTGAGCCTGCTCCACTTTTCAATAAGCTCATGGCTCATCCCCCTTTGTGTTTCAAATTTCACATTCCCATTCAAGCTCAATTGCATCAACCTGAAGACCATAAAATATAGGAGCAGAGTTAGGCCATTAGGCCCATCAAGTCTGCTCCGCCATTCAGTCATGGCTAATATGTTTCTCCTGCCTTCTTCCAGTAACCCTTGATCCCCCTTACTTATCGAGAGTCTGTCTATAAAAACAAACGGAAAGAATTGCAGATGCTGGGGAAATCAGAAATGAAAGCAGAAAACCTCAGCAGATCCGGCAGCATCTGTGGAGAGAAATCAAGTTAATGTTCCAGGATGAGTGACCCTTCTTCAGAACCTATCTATCTCTTAAAGACACTTAATGACTTGTACCCCACAGCCCTCTGCAGCAATGAGTTCCACAGATTCACCGCCCTCTGGCTGAAGAAATCCCTCGCCATTTCAGTCCTACAGTATCATCCCTTCACTCTGAGGCTGTGCCCTTGGATTCTAGTCACTCCTACTAGTGGAAGCATCTTGTCAACATCCACTCTATCCAGGCCTCTCATTCTTCTGTAAGTTTCAATCAGATTCTCCCCCATCCTCCGAAGCTTCATCGAAGTACAGACTCGGATTCCTCAACGGCTCCTCATACAACAAGCCCTTCATCACCAGGATCATACTTGTAAACCTCCACTGGATCCTTCCTTAGACACAGGGCCCAAAACTGCTCAAGTTTTCCAAATGCAGTCCGACCAGAACCTTGCACAGCCTCATCAGTAGATCCCTGCTCTTGTATTCTAGCCCCCTTGAAATAAATGCTAACATTGCATTTGCCTCCCTAACTGCCGGTGCATCTGCATGTTAACCTTAAGAGAATCATGAACTAGGACTCACAATTCCCTTCGGATTCCTGTAGCCTTTCCCCAGTTAGAAAATAGTCTACACCTCTATTCTTCCTACCAAAGTGCATATCCTTGCACTTTCCCACATTGTATTCCATCTGCCAATTCTTTGCCCACTCCTTGGCCTGTCCAAGTCCTTCTGCAGTCTCCCTGCTTCCTCAACACTACCTGTCCTTCCATCTATTTTTGTGTCATCTGCAAACCTAGCAACAATGCCCTCATTTCCTTTGTCCAGACTGTTAATGTTATAGTATATAGTGCATAACCATGATCCCATTGATCGTTGGTGCAGGCTCGAGGGGCTGAATGGCTTTCTCCCTCTCCTGTTCCTGTGACACGTGTAACACAGAAGACCTGGAGACTGCTCCTCAAGCTGGGACCTGCACACATGTGGATTTCAGGTGAGTGCAGGGTCAGAATAAACATGATCATATCCAATCCTTCATAGTCACGCCAGCCAGGAGTTTGCAGGTGCAATGGCATGTTTATTTTTTTGAAGTCTGGCTGGAGTCTACAGGAAGAACGGTTTCTGTCTGTTTGAAGGCTTAATCTGTGGATCAGACAGGGAGCTAGCCTCCTCCATACAGTGCATGCATCAATCGTTCTGTAGTAACAGCCTGTGAGATGATTGACTGACAATGTTACAGGTGTACAAACGGAACTGAAGTCTGTCCCTGGGCAGTTAAACAGAATGGAAATGAAAGTGAACTCAAGTCTTTGTCTGACCTGCTTGTGACTTGAGGAAATAGAATTTGCAGTGGAAAGCTTGGAGACCAGTTCTTGAAGGGATTGTGCCTGGACTTTTTTTTTCATTCACAATGTGTGGGTGTCACTGGAAAGGCCAGCATTTAATAGCCCATCCCTAATTGCCCAGAGGGCGTTGAGAGTCAACCACATTGCTGTGGGTCTGGAGTCATATGTAGGCCAGACCAGGTAAGGATGGCAGTTTCCTTCCCTAAAGGACATTAGCGAACCAACAGTCAACAAATGGATCATGGTTAGATACAGCGTATGGAGATATAGTTCTCATCAGCTCTGGAACAGCTGCCAAATCAGCCTTGCCACCAAGGGGAGTGTTTCTGCTTGTAGGCTCTGTTTAGCACACTGGGCTTGGAGGGGGTGGGGTGAGGAGTTGGGGTTTGGGGATGGGGAGAGGTATTGACAATCCAATTTCAAGTTTCCTATCTCCTTTGAAGCAGATGCCAACCTGAGCTTGTTGTTTTCATGGTACAGGTTCAAATTCCGAGACCAACTTAAAGAAAGAAAGGCTTGCATTGATATTGTGCTTTTCAAGACCACAGCCACTAAAAATGCTGGAATTTGGCAGGCAATTTGCGCACAGCCATCTCCCACAGGCAGCAGTATGATAAATGTCATCTCCTCTTGTGATGTTCAATAAGAGATAAAGATCGACCAGGACAATAATTCCGCTTGTCTTCTTTAAAGTAGGATCTCTAACACCAAACTGTGAGGGTTGCTGGGATGCCTGGTGCACCATCATATCTGACAATGTTGCACTCTCTCAAGACTGCTTTGCAAATGTCTGTCTTGGTTTTATGTTTAATTCCTGGAGTAAGATTTGAACCCAGTACCTTTTGACTTAAGGCAAGAGTATTATTGACTGAAACGCAGCTTGGAGAGAGGTAAGGGTAGAGATAGTTGGTGCGAGGACCCCAGGCCTGGTTGCTGTCCTGTAGCCGACAGACAAGTACGAAATCACTCTCCATTGTCGGACCCTGTTCCCCCACCTCAGTTACTTCGGCAGCTGTGTGCTTCAGTCTGAGGAACAGATGATTGAAGGCGTTATCGAAGGGGAATGAACCCCCATGAGTCATATCCGAGTGTGGCTCGAACGAGAGGAAAATGAATTGGCAGAAAAAAACAGGCAGACAATATAATAAAGAGAATGAGGGAGCAACTTGTCACAAGGGCTGGACCAGCAGAGGCCCACAGACTATCTGCTACATTGTCTACGATAGGATTGAGATGCAAATGTCACTTGCCCCGAAACCAAAGCTTTACTCAAGGGTTTGCATTGAGAGGTTTGTACCTTGCAGTTTGATAGCGTTCGATGTGTAGAATATTGAGAACCTTTCATAGGTTAATAATTGCTGCTCGCTGGGGTATCTTACTGTCAGAGTCCATTCCTGTTCAGAGGTTGGCTTCGGCTGGTAGACCATGGGAGAGGCTTTGCTTTTTAGACCACGGCTTCCCTAAGTTGAGGGGTGAAGTTCTACGAGCTGAAAGCTTGGGCTAAGTGAGGAACTCCAAACAACTGACCGACCACAAGGCAGCTGCAAACCCGAGCAGGAAGAACGGCAGGCCTTCAACACTTTGGAAAAAGAAAAACCCCTCAAGACTCCTCATCGTCCTCCTTATTGCACAGCCCCTGCACTTACAGGTCTGCCCCTGCACCCCTCCACCCTTCTGCCCCCTCACAGAGGGGCCCCAACAATTTCTCAGCTGGTGTCCCGATGGGAATGGGTTGAGAACCCAGCCCGATATAAGTGAAAAGGTACAACGTGTGCATGTGTCAGTGTACATGCCAGATTCTAAATGGACTGACAGTGATGATGAGGGTGTAATCCCACCAAGATGCTGCAATATTAATCATAAGCACACTTGCTTCAAGTGGAATTCCATCCTTTAACTCCTTTCACGGTATCTTTGATTTAACATTCCCTCCCCTGCACCCCTTCTCCTGTATACACCACCACCCCCCCACTTCCCCACCCTACTTGTCCTGCAGGGATTTCCCTTATCCCTCGCTGACGCGAAAGACCTGCTTCTCAAACGCGCTTAGCAGCCACTCGAGGATTAACTTTTCATGTACAGCCCTAAGACAAGGCCAGAAAAGTGAGACATTCTCAAAGTTGAAGATAATGTGGAAAATCTGCTTTTTGAAAGCTTGTTGCATGAAACCCCTTAATTGAGAGAAGGCAGCATGACTATATTTGAACTATCATACTGCGTGACTGTGTCTGTTTGTGTGTGTGTGTGTTTTTGGGAGTGCATGTGCGTGTTTGTGTGTGT
>JAHRHZ010000086.1:9763088-9918098 GCA_024137785.1 Ginglymostoma cirratum | reverse complement strand
TGTGGGTGTCTGTGTGAGTGTGGGTGAGTACATATGTGTGCATCTGCGGGGATATGTGTCTGTGTGGGTGCATATGTTTCTCTGTGTGTGTGTGTGTGTGTGTGTGTGTGTGTGCGCGCGTGCGTGCGTGCGTGTGTGTTTTTGTGTGTGTTTCGGAAACAGGTTGGAATGACAATGGTATACCAAGACGTTAGCAGCAAAGCTACACATATCAAGAGATTATGAATAGTTACCTCAAATTTTTAGATACCTTCAGACTCAGAGGAAAGTTGCAGAAAGGAATAGAAGCTAGATGATGGTGGGACAAACGTGTGAGGCTTCAGAGTATTGAATAACAGAAATATTAGTGCGCAGAACCACTGAACCCATTATGCCTGCCCTGAGAGAAATGATTAAAGATATTAATGGAGAAAGAGAGGGTAGATGAACTATTTCTACTGGTAGGGGATTCTAGAACTGTACTGAGAACTGGGGCCTGACCATTCAGGAAAGATGTCAGGAAGCACTTCCACACTCAAAGGGTGGTGGAGGTTTGGAACTCCCTTCCACAAATGGCTGTGGATGCTGGATCAGTGGTTAATTTTAAATCTGAGATGGTATTTTTTGATTAACTAAGGATGTGAAGGGATATGGGCCAAAGGCAGGTGTATGGAGTTCAGCCATGACCTCATTGAATGATGGATTAGGCTCGAGGGGCTGAATGGCCCCTCTCCTGCTCCTATCTGCCCGACAGAGACTTCCCAAGGATTTTGATCGCCTCACCCTGCTGGATGAAACGAGCTGTTCTCTCATTGTCTCTCTTAGGGTTCCGATCGAAATTTCTCAGTTCAGACGCAGTAGATGTTCGACAATAAGTGCATGAAACAGAGCGAGCAAAAAGAAAATGCAGCATACCGCAGGTGCTGGGAATGTGGATCAGCTAAAGCACTGGAGGCAGTTAACAGGCCATGCAGCAGCTGTTAGAGAGATCACAAGTCAATGTTCTGGCTATCGAGCTCTTCCATCTGCACATCTCCTCCTTTCAGGAGTTGACTTGGTGGTCCTCCTGGGGTGGTCTGGTCCGTCTGGTCTGGTCTGAGCAGATTATTTTCTTTAATGAAGGATACAACAGAAAATGATGTCAAAATGGAAATCCAGTTCACCAACACTTCAAGGAAGAACGAGGTCGGATGGTTCTGATAGAGGATTTTAGACGCTGGGAAGGATTTTGATTGAGCAACTGAGGAGAAATAATCGGCTCTAGCAGGAGGGTGAGGACCCAGATGTAAAATAATTGCCAATAGACCCAGAGAAGGGGCAATGGAGATTTCATTTCGTGCACTGAGCTGCTGTGAACTGAAATGCTTTCGGTGAGAGGGTGCTGGATGCAAATTGAATCATATAGCTTTCAAACAAGCAACTAGGGGCATAGGTTCAGAAATGGCATTCAGAAATAGACCCTTCATCAGAAAATTTTCTGATGAAGGGTCTAGGCCCAAAACGTCAAGTCTTCCTGCTCCTATGATGCTGCTTGGCCTGCTGTGTTCATCCAGCCCCACACCTTGTTATTAAGGCAGATTGTTTGTTTGTTTTTAATTCATTAAAGGATGAGGTATCTCTGTTTAGGCCAGCTTATATTGCCCACCCCTAATCGCCTGGAGGACACATTGTTGTGGGTCTGGAGTCACATCTAGGTCAGGATGGCAGTTTCCTTCTCTAAAGGGCATTAGTGAACCAGATAGGCCTTTTCTCCCCCCTTCACAATTGATTCATGATCATCATCAGGCTTTTAAATCCAGATATTTACTGAATTCTAATTCCACCATGGCAGGATTTGAGATAATAGGAACTGCCGATGCTGGAGAATCCGAGATAACAAGGTGTGGAGCTGGATGAACACAGCAGGCCAAGCAGCATCATAGGAGCAGGAAAACTTGACGTTTCGGGCCTAAACCCTTCATGAGGATTTGAACCTGGGTCCCAGCACATTGCCTGGGTTTCTGGATTAATAAATCCAACAATAATACCATTAGGCCATTGCCTCCCCATGAATGAATGGAGAGAGGGAAGGTTCAACAGGGCCTGGGTGTCCTCGTGCACCAGTCATTGGTGCAGCAGGTAGTAGAAAAGGTAGAGTGTACGTTGGCCTTCATAGCGAGGGGATTCATGTACAGGAGCGGGGACATGTTGCTGCAATTGTACAGGCCACACCTGGAATATTGAATGCAGTTTTGGTCTCCTTTCCTGAAGAAGAATGTTCTTGCTACAGAGAGAGTGCGGCAAAGGTTTATCAAAATTGATTCCTCGGTTGGCAGTACTGATATGTGAGGGAGAGAGTGAGTTGGTTAGGATTGTATTCACTTGAGTTTGAAGAATGAGGTGGGGGGATCTCGGAGAAACCTGTAAAATTCTGACAGGACCCGACAGGTTAGATACAGGGAGGATATTCCTGACAGTCCCGAACTAGGGGTCACGGATAAAGATAAGGGGTAAACCTTTTAGGATTGAGATGAGAAGACATTTCTTTATCCAGAAAGTGGTGCTCATTTGCACAGAAAGCAGTTGAGGCTAAAACATTGTGTTTTCAAGAAGGAGGTAGATATATCTCTTGTAGCTAAAGGGATCAAGGGATACAGGGGTAAAGGTGGAATTAGGGTTTGAGCTCGATGGCCAGCCATATCTATACCGTATGGCCTACTCCTATCTCATATATTTCTATGTAATTGGATGTTTTTCACTGGCTAGATGGGCCAAACGGCCTCCTATTGTGCTGTATGATTTTACGATTTGATGACTTAAGATTGTTTGTTTGGTTCATGGCTCCTCCTTCTCGTTTTTATTTCCTGCCCCCTCAACCCCCACCCCCCCACCTCTTCTGCAGCTGGCTACTGAGGCTGGGTTAATGGCTATAATCCAAAGCCTGTCCCCAGTGTCCCAGCTTCTTGTGTGGGCCTTGATAGTTTTTTCTAGCAGGCATACGTGCACCAGAAGGCGAGCGACAGTAGAACGTCAGGCTGTATCACCCTTCCACCTCCCTTCCTCACCACTCCGCCCTCACACACCCCCCCAGGAGATTCTCCTCCGCTCAACCTCAATGACCTCAGCAGGCGCCAAGGGCTGAAGCAGAAAGCCCCTCGGTCTGAGCTGTTCGTTTCCACATCCAACTCTCCCTCACCCCTCGGGATCCATCACTTCAAGATCTTCATTCACTGGATTTAACTGGATCATTTTCACCTTTAGCAATTTGTTTCAGCAACGTTGACAAGTTGATCATGTGTGCTGACAGGTGACGGACGAAACTCAATGTGAGGTGATGCATTTTATCGTCACAGAGTCATAACAGCACGGAAACAGACCCTTCGGTCCAACCGGTCCATGCTGAATGTAGTCCCAAACTAAACTAGTCTCACCTGCCTGATCCATATCCCTCCAAACCTTTCTATTCATGTATTTATCCAAGTGTCTTTTTAAAAGTTGTAACTGTACCCGGATCCACCACTTCCACTGGAAATTCATTCCACACACGAACCACCCTCTGTATAAAACGATTCACCCTTCATGTCTTTTTTAAATCTCACTCCTCTCACCTTGAAAATGTATCCCCTAGTCTTGAAATCCCCCAGCCTAGGGAAAAGACAACTATCATTAACTCTATGTATACCCCTCTATGTCATAAACTTCTATAAGGTCACCTCTCAACCTCCTACACTCCAGTGAGAAAGGGCCTGCCTATCCAGCAGTTAATAAGGCATACAGCGTTCTCAGCTTTCTCACTAAGTGCATAGGCTACAGGAGCAAGGAGGTGATGTTAAACTTGTTATAACACTTGTTAGGCCTCAGCTAGAGTATTGTGCACACTTGTAGACACCACATTATAGGAGAAATGTGAACACATCAGACAGAGTGTAGATGTGTTTTATAGAATAGTTCCAGGGATGTGAAACTTCAACGATGATGATAGATTGAAGAGGGTGGGACTGTTCTTCTTGAAGAGAAGAATGCCGAGAGGAGACTGGATTGAGGTTTTCAGGATTATGAGTGGGCTGGATAGAATAGATAGGGAGGAACAAGAATGAGAAGGCATGGATTTAAAGTGATTTACAAAAGAAGAGAGGGTGAAGTGAAAGAAAACCTTTATTGCTCAGTGAGTAATTAGTGTCTGGAATGCGGTGCCTGGAAATGTAATGGAGGCAGGTTCAACTGAGACACTTAAGAGGGTACAGGATGATTACCTGGATCAAAGTAATCTGCAGGGATAAGGGGGAAAGGGAAGGCGATTGGCGCTAGGTAATGATGCTCATCTGAAGAGCTGGTGTAGGCATGATGCGCCGAATGGCCTAATTCTGTGCCGTAAGACTTCTGTGACTCTGTGTATGTTGAAAAATGAGGTGCAATTCCAAAGCATCTTTCAAGCCATTCTGATTCTTTACAACCGATGAGGTTCCCTTTGACAAGTAGCTGTAGACAATGTGAGTGAGTGCCAACCTTACACTGAGCAACACATTGCAAACAGCAACCGGATAATTGCCAGAGAAGCTGATGGCTTTGGCAATACTGGTTCTTGGATAATTGTTGGCCAGGTCACAGTGGCAGTACTCTCTTGGATAGTGCCAGGGTACCTTCGAGTCATACCTGAAGAGCTTAATGGAACATCATCTGTCAAATTGTGACACAAAGGGAGCTGTTCAGCTGCTCAGTCACAGTAAGGGGTCTTAATGAATATTTTAAAGGAGGAGAGGGTAGGTAGGTGGGCGGAGATGTTTGAGATGCATTTCTAATAATGTGGCCAGAGGCACAGCCACCAAAAGTGGAGTGATTATAATCGGGAATGTGAAAGAGCCCAGGACTGGAGGAGTGCTAATTCCTCAAAAAGGCTGGGGCTGGGGAGCAGTGGGATCCTGCAGGGATCAGTAATCCTCATTTCAACCCCATGCTTTTTCAAGGACATGGTTTTCTAATCATAGTTGACACTCTTGCGTGATAGCCTTCTGTTAGGAATCAGATTCTGAGCGATAGAACGAGACCAACGTCCCTTTATAAAACTTTTTGAGCGTTGTAGAGGGGGGATAAGGACCCGCAGTGATGTCCTGGCGAGCACCTCTATCTTCTTGCCGGCTGCTCTCACCATCTGCTCGACCAGAAGAAACTATCGACTCCCTCACTTTACTTCCTCACCCTTCCCTCCGTGTCAGTGTTACTAATCCCAGTTTTGGCTGCCTCTGCCAGTGCTCAGTCCTTCAGCCTGGCTGCTGAAATCCTGCCAGCGGCCCTCACCCACCTTCTCCGGAGAACCATGGGTCACCATTGATAAACCCAAGCCATTTGCCTCCAGCTCAATCACTTCAGAACAGCCGAGCATTGTTCTCCGCTTTGTGAGTGATATTGATCCATTAGGCCTCATGTCTCCTTACTGTACTCCCAGACCAATACCTTCATCCAGTGTCCTACTATTGAGGGCATTGATGTGTTCTCTGAGGCCAGTTAATGGCCTCACTAACCAGCTCATTAACTAGTGAATTTGAGATTTGGGGTCTAAGCAACTGTCCACCTGCCTCCCTTGTTTCCAGATTTTCAAAAAAAAATTGCTTGGAACATGGGCTGATTCTGCATTTTTTGCCAGTCTCTAGCTTTCCCCTTGAGAAGGTGATAGTGAGCTTCCCCTTTGAGCCACTGAGTCTGTATGTTATAGGTCGACCTGCAATGCCCCGAGGGAGGGAATTCCGGGATTTTAGGATGTCGCAACTCATTCCGACAATGCGATGTTTGATATGGGATCACACCATTGTTCACAGATCCAATGAAAAATATTGTATATCATTACCATTCCCCCACCTACTCAAATCTCCCTCAGCCCAACATAGCTGAGATGTTATCAAGAAAGGCTGGGACTTTTTTCACTGGAGCATAGGAGGTTGCGAGGCGAGCTTATAGAGGTTTATGACACAATGAGATGTGTAGGTAGAGTTAATAGTATTTGTCTTTTCCCTAGGATGGAGGATTTCAAGATTAGGAGACACATTTTTAAGGTGAGAGGAGAGAGTTTTTAAAAAAAGACTCGAGGGATGAATTTTTTCATGTGTGGTATGAACTCAATGAGGAAGTGGTGGATGGGGGTACAGTTACAACATTTAAAAGACATTTGGATGGATACATGAATGGGAAAGGTTTGGAGGCATATGGGCCAAAAGCAGGCAGGTGGGACTAGTTTAGTTTGGGATAATGTTCGGCATGGACTGGTTGGACAGAAGGGTCTGTTTCTGAGCTGTATGACTCTATGTGGAAGAGGATCATTTTTTCGGTATATTCAGAGTCAGGCAGCAACTGGTATATTTCTATATATTAAGGACATCGGGGATATTAGGATAATGCAGGAAAATAAAGTTAGGATTGAAGATCTGCCAGTGTCTAGTTGAACAGTTGAGTCAACTTGATGGGCTGAATGGCCTATTCCTGCCTCAATTTCCCATACTCCTAAAGTAAGGGATAATCTATAGATAGGAATCAGAAGCACAAAAGCGGTCAAATGTACTTTTCCCGTCTCTCACAGTGATCATACCATACACCATCTCCAAGTAAGGAGGGTTATTTACTACGAGACCATCACTAATTGTCCGACTGCCATACGTCCACATCTTTGTGACCAGGATTAATCTTCTTTTGTCTCCGATTTTGCCTTCTTCCTTTAGCACATGACTCAGGCACAGCCTCAGGGTGAAGGGACGACCCTTTAGAACCGAGATGAGGAGGAACCTCTTCAGCCAGTAGGTGGTGAATCTGTGAAACTCATTGCTGCAGAGGGCTGTAGAAACCAAGTCATTCAGTGTATTTAAGACAGAGAGAGATAGATTCTTGATTGGTAAGGGGATCAAGGGTTCCGGGGAGAAGGCAGGAGAATGGAGTTGAAAAGCATATTAATCGAGAAACATTTGGGGTGGTACGGTGGCTCAGTTGTTAGCACTGCTGCCTCACAGCACCAGGGACCTGGGTTCAATTCCAGCTTCAGGTGACTGTCTGTGTCAAATTTGCACATTCTCCCTGTGTCTGTGTGGGTTTCCTCCCACAGTCCAAAGATGTCCAGGTTAGGTGGGTTGACCATGGGGAACATAGGATAGGGGAGTAGATTGGGTGGTATGCCCTTCAGAGGGTCAGTGTGGACTCAATGGGTTAAATAGCCTGTTTCCACACTATAGGGATTCTATGATATCAGCCATCATTGAGTAGCAGAGCAGACTTGAAGGGCCTAATTCAGCTTCTATATTGTATGGGCACATTGGTATGGGGATTGAAATTCTGATTGAGCTCCATCAGGTTGAGACTGGAAGTTTTCTGGCAATGGTATTGCACTCCATCCTCTGAGGCCTTTCATTTAACTAAAGCCTGGCTCATTCGTGCTTCAACTCCTTTGGTCACAGAGGTCAGTGTTAGCATCATGATAATGTCACTGGACTATAGCCCAAAAGTCTGGATTAATGATATGGGGACATGCTGTAAATCTCATCTTCAGAAGAAGGGTCGCTGGGCCTGAAATGTTAACTCTGCTTTCTCCCCACAGACACTGCCAGACCTGCTGAGTCTTTCTAGCTATTTGTGTTTCAGATTTCCAGCATCCACAGTTTGTTTTTGTTTGATGAACCAGATGGTTTTTTTTCTTCGAAAAGTCAGTAATTGATGTCATGGTCACCATTGCTGCAAGTAACTTTGAATTCCAGATCTGTTCATTGAATTTGAACTCTAATAGCTACTGTAATGGGGCTTGAAGCTCGTGCCCAGAGGATTAGCCTGACACTTGGATTACTGGGCCAGTGATATTATCGTTACTCCGTTGTCATCCCAGTCAGAGCGATAGTGCTGACAGTCGATAATATCTCTGGACCCAGAAGGACAAAGGTCATGGATGTTTCATTGTCTTCAGTCCTGAATTTTCCATTTCAGGTGTCAGCGTCACATTTATAAACAAGTTATAAACAGGATGTCTTTCATGGCACGTCGCAATGAACCATTTGGATTCCTCCCGAACTATCAGCAGCTTTTGAAACTTTACCTTTAATATTCTTAAACAAGCATTATTATCTTACTTGTTCCCCTTTTCAGAGCAAGCAGTTTTGAACAGCATCTGAATAAGTAATGTTTCTGTGAACTAGACAGACCCAAAACACTCCTAAGCACTGCTTCTGATGATGAACTACTGAAGTTCTGTCTGCATGTGTATGTGTGTCTCTCTCTCTCTTCCTAACTGAGATTAATAGCTGTACTCTCATGTCTGGATCAAATTTACCAAAACATTAGATCAACAGAAAGGGAAAGTTAAGTTTGTGTTTCAGGAAAATATTCACCCCCCTCCGTTTTCCTTTCTTTTTTCAGCTTGCTGAGTTGCTATTTTCTCGAAGCCACCTCTGTGAAGTTGACCGCGAGGTGATTTGCTCCCTGGGAGATTTTGGGCAAGTTCCTTCATACACCTCCATCAATTTCAGAGGCTTCAGATTTCAACAGAGTTTCTCATTACTCTAAAGGAAGTAAATAGGAATGTCTCAATGTATTAGTCTCTGTCCCCTGTAATAAAAAGCTAAGACAAGGTGGCAAAGTCCAAAAAATAATTAACTTTTCAGGAGTGAAATTATTTCTACACAGCAAATGTTGGAACTCTATTGCAAACGGCAATAGATGCTAGATTGATTCATTTTAAAGATGGGGTATATGGATCCTCATTCACCAAAGGTATTATAAGGTTTGTGGAACAGCCAGGTATATGGAATTAACTCATTTATCAGCCATGAATGGTCTTGAGGGGCTGAGAGGCCTTCTCCTCTTTAGAAGATGAAGTGGGGGTGGGGGAATCTCATAGAAACATATAAAACCCTGATGGGATTGGACAGGCTCGATGCAGAAAAAATGTTCCCGATGTTGGGGAAATCCAGAACGAGGTCTCACAGTCTAAGAATAAGGGGTAGGCCATTCAGGATTGAGATGAGGAAGAATTTCTTCACTCAGAGAGTTGTGAAACTGTGGAATTCTCTCCCGCAGGAGGTTGTTGGGGCCAATTCATTAGATATATTCAAGATGGAGCTGAATGTGACCCTTGTGGCTAAAGGGATCAAGGGATATGGAGAAAGGGTGAGAATGGGATACTGAAAGTGCATGAGTATTCCATCACACTCCTGACTTGTGCCTTGTGGATGGTGGACAGGTGGGGAGTTTCCCTCATGCCTTGTCAAATACTTATTCCTCAATCACCATTAGACTTGCTCATTGATTTCATTGCTGCTTGTGGGAGCTTGCTGTGCAGTAAACTAGCTGCAACATCAGTGCATTTCAAGAGGGATTCCTTAGTTATAACACTGAAAGGTCCTGGTGCTCCTGAATATTGATGCAAGCTGAAAGGGCTGAATGATCTAATCCTGCATTTACTCACCATGTTTCTATGTTTCTTGCTATTTTTTTATTAGATCAATCTTCAAGGCCAGAAAAGAAACAAATCAATCAATACCTTCCCTTGCAATGTAGAATGGAACAGTAATTTATTGTCACTTGTATTTTTACCAAACTAAAATACCGCGAAAAGTGTTTGAGTCACCACACTCTGTCTTTTTTTTAAAATATATATGTTATTTCTGTTCTTAAAATGATACCAAAGTCTATCTTAGTTCAATACGTTGTTGGGGAGAACAGGCCACCAGAAAGTACGGGAGAGGGAACTTAAGGATCTTAGGAACCGTGCTGCAGAGTAGAAGATCATTCGGCCCTTCAGACTTGTACATATTCTCTGGGAGAGCTGGCCACCCAGGTCCTAATCTACTGCTGCCTTCCTTTTCATTGGTCCTGAACTAAACACTTCCCGAGTTCACTGTTAAAACCAAGCTACCGCCATTGCCTTTGTTTTACATTGTAGCAACCCTCAGCATTTAAAATAATATTTACCTAAACGTGTCCTGATGCCCCTTTCAATGGTGCTTCCCCTCTCACTGATCTCCTGCAGTTACTGAGTCACAAGCCAGTGGGAATCATTTGTGAGAAATTCAGAGGGAGCTGGATCATTTTGTTTTAGGGGAGGGGCAAAGGGGGTTGAATTTGAGGGATGTAAGGATCGGGTTTGTGAATTAATAGTCCATGTGCATAGATTCATATAACTGGAGCCTCTTTTGGGAATGGATGGAATTAAGATTCTTAGGCATTCTGATCCATGCTCTCAAATTCGCAACCCGCATTCCCGATTCACAAACGTTTACAGTAGGAGCTCAGATTTGTCCATTTTTCCCACACAGTGGTGACATTGAACATTGAGAACAGCTAGATAGGACCCAATGATCTCTTCGTACCTGCTGCTTCTGTAGTTGATGAACATATCGTAATCCCATTCCTAAATGGTGAATATTTAATATGCTTCAATTTCTATGGTACCTTTCAGGAGCACCAGGACCTCTCAGAATGTTATAACTAAGGAATCCCTCTTGAAATGCACTAATGTTGCAGATAGTTTACCGCATGGCAAACTCCCACAAGCAGCAATGAAATCAATGAGCTATTTTAATGATGCTTGGAGAATAAATACTTGACAAGGCATGAGGGAGATGCCCCAAGGTGAAAAAGCCTCTCAATCCACCAATCCATTTCTGTAGACTGTAAAATCTATCCTGTTATGCACTCTAACCCCATTCATACATGTAACACTGGCGACACGCAAATGCCAGGCTATGACCATCACTGATAAGAGTCAATCTAACCATCGTCCCTCGATATTCAATGGTGTTATCATCATTGAATTCCCCCACTATCAACTTCCTGGGCCAGAAACTCAACTGGACTCGCCACACAATCACAGTGGCTACAAGAGCAGGTCAGAGGCTAGGAATACTGCAGCAAGTAACTCACATCCTGACTCCCCAAAACCTGTCCACCATCAACAAGGCACAAGACAGGAGTGTGATGGAATACTCCCCACTTGCCTGGATGAGTGCAGCCCCAACAACACTCAAGAAGCTCAACACCATCCAGGACAAAGCAGCCCGCTTGATTGGCACCACATCCACAAGCATCCATTCCCTCCATCACCGATGCTCAGTAGCAGCAGTGTGTACTATCTACAAGATGCATGGCAGAAATTCACCAAAGATCCTCAGACAGCACCTTCCAAACCCTCGACCACTTCCATCTAGAAGTCGAGGGGCAGCAGATAGAGGGGAACATTATCACCTTCAAGTTCCCCTCCAAGCCAGAAATATATCACCGTTCCTTCACTGTCGCTGGGTCAAAATCCTGAAATTCCCTCTCCTAATGGCCTTGTAGGTCAGCCCACAGCAGGTGGACTGCAGCGGTTCAAGAAGGCAGCTCACTACCACTTTTTCAATGGGCAGCTAGGGACGGGGTATAAATGCTGGACCAGCCAGAGATGCCCATGTCCTACAAATGAATAAAAGAAAAAAACCTGGGTGCAATAATGTTATGATGGTAATTTCACCACACTATAATCCAGCAAGGCCCAGATTAATAGGTTCATGAATAAAAATAGAAGTTGCTAGAAATGCTCAGCAGGTCTGGCAGCATCTGTGGAGAGAAATCAGAGTTAACATTTCAGGTCCAGTGACCCTCCCTTAGAGCTGGGTTCATGACATGGGTTTGAATATGACCATGGCACACTGAGAAAGTCACATTCAATTAATTGATTATGGAAAAGTGTGGAATTGAAAAGTCCTCATGATTTTGGACATGCCTCTGTTTAAACCTCCTCCCACCCTTCAGTTATCTCGCTGTAAGGAGAACAACTCCAAATTCTCCATTGAACTTGTGCCCTCCTTTCCCTCCCACTCCTTTGTCAGCCCTTCACCCTCCCCACCACACCCAACGCCACCACCACAGCCCCCCAGTCAACGTTCACTGTGCTGTTTTGATTCGGGGCAGGGTTTCAGCCCATACCCTTCGTGTTACCTGCCCAGCTCATGACATCATTGGATCAGAGTGCTCCATAACGACAAGGGAGCTATTATCGAGGCCATAAAGTTGACGATTTAGGCTTGTGACTCTCAACTTGTCAACGCTGAGATGCACGAGGGACCCATTAGCTGTCGACAGTTTTAAAGTAACCTGTTAACTCAAGGATTTACAAGGCAATCGGCTTTCCCTTTGGGTCAACGAGGAACATCAAATACAACGAGAAGTGGCATGGATGAAGTGCAATGGATTACATTTGGAGTGGCCACACAGGTATTTGTGTAGGCCTCTAAAGGGTTAACAGTTTGTTCTAAATTTATTGTGAATAACCTTACAATGACTGAACAATCATTCTGCGCACTCGGGGAAAAGCAGGTTTGGTACGAAAGCTCTATTCTCTTAAAATTCTTGTTCTTTACCTAATAAATAAATGCAATAACTTGAGGGATCATATCCAACCGAGTACTGATTTATGGGTGTACTTAGATGCAAACACAGTGCTGTTTTGACTGGACTCCTGGCTGTTAAATCTGACTTTGGCAAAAAGATAAGGATCCCTGGGGTTATATAGTTGACTTCATTAATGTGGGACATGTTGCCCAGTTATGGTGGGGCTATGGTTGGGAAGTGGAGGCAATTAATGTGTGAAACAAATTGTAACTCCAAAAGCTTCAAAGGGACCACCCATGAACCGTTATCATGAGGGTTAAAAAAGACACTTTTTTATTTGGTGGGGGTAACAAGGCGTGGAGCTGGATGAACACAGCAGGCCGAGCAGCATCAGAGGAGCAGGAAAGCTGACGTTTCGGGCCTAGACCCTTCTTCAGAAATGGGGGAAGGGAAGGGGGGGGGTCTGAAATAAATAGGGAGAGAGTGGGAGGCGGGTAGAAGATGGATAGAGGAGAAGATAGGTGAGGAGACAGACAGGTCGAAGAGGCGGGGATGGAGCCAGTAAAGGTGAGTGTAGGTGGGGAGGTAGGGAGGAGATAGGTCAGTCCAGGGAGGATGGACAGGTCAAGGGGGCGGGATGAGGTTAGTAGGTAGGAGATGGGGATGGGGCTTGAGGTGGGAGGAGGGGATAGGTGGGAGGAAGGACATGTTAGGCCTGTTTTGCAGTAAAGTATTCAAGGCTTTCAGTTGTTTCTTGGTACAAAAACAGAAATTGCTAGAGAAACTCAGCAGGTCTGGCAGCATCTGAGGAGACAGAAACAATGTTAACATTTTGGGTCCAGTACCCCTTCTCCAGAACTGATTGTAGCTAGGAAAGAGTTGGTATATATGCTGAAGACAGAGGGTGAGGGGGAGAGGGAGGAGAAAACGATAGGTGAACTTGGAGCCCAGAGAGAGAGAACAGGAGTTAGTCAGACAAGGGAATGGGTAATGGTGAGCTTGGGAGAATCGATAGCTGCAAATTAGGACCATTAATAGCTGACAATGCGTTGGGTGTGCTGAAACCAGCCCATGTGATGATAGGGCCTGGGGCATTGGGATGTGTAAAGAAATGGAAGGAAGTAGTTAACACCCTAACATTATTGAACTTGATATTGAGTCCTGAAGATTGCAGGGTCCCCAAATGGAAAATGAGGTGCTGTCCTTCCAGCTTGCACTGAGCTTCGCTGAAGCACTGCAGCAAGCCAGATGTTGGGCAGGGAGCATGCAGGTGTGGTAAACTGGCAGGCAGCTGGAAGCTCAGGGTCATTTTTGCAGCCAGAACATAGGTATTCTGCAACGTGGTCACCCAGACTGTGTTTCATCTCCCTAATGTAAAGTAGACCACGCTGTGAGCAGCACTGAAGAATGGATGGTGTGGATGGTGAGGTTCCCACCTCTATATTGATTGATGGGCCCCATGACTCATAGGGTGAGGACCCTGGTTATTTGATGATGAATTGCCAATCCAGTGAGAGACAACGCTGTGGGTCAAGTCTCACCCATTGGAAGAACCAATAGCATGAGACAGCCAGGTATAGATGTCGCATTTGACAGGAAGCTTTAATACAAGTATACCATTAGATGCCCTGCTCAGGGCAATGAGAAACTATTCTGCAAAATCTGTACGCAGTTCAAATTAAGCAAATCCCGAGATAATTTTGCAGCAAGGCAGTCAAACAGTTTGGTACTATGGATGAAAAATATTAACCCTGAACGTTCAATAGTTTCAAAGAGAAATGGGAAGTCATACTTCTGGTCAGTCCAGATACTCCATTGATTGTCTTGGGGTATACAAGGTAGGCCTTAGAGTCATAGAGTTGTACAGCATGGAAACAGACCCTTCGGTCCAACTTGTCCATGCTGACCAGATATCCCAAATCAATCTAATCCATTGTGTGATTTCTCTGCTTAATTCATCTCATTACTTCTGAGAAATGAGGGATGAGGGTCCTGCATTGCCTATTGATCCCCTGGTAAGGAAACTGTGAAGCACCGGACTTCCTGCTGCATAAGCCTATACAAGCCATTACTTTAGTTAAATGTTTTTGCTTTTGCCCATTGTGTATTGATCTGATTGGTGGTAATGTGGGCAGTATGTATTGCCTGTCCCTCATTGCCCTTGAGAAGGTGATGGTGAGCTGCCTTCTTGAACCGCTGCAGTCCATGGGCTGTAGGTAGACCCACAATGCCACTGGGGGAGGGAATTCCTGGATTTTGACCCAGCGACAGTGAAGGAACAGTGATATATTTCCATGTTAGGATGGTGAGTGGCTCGGAGGGGAACTTGCAAGAGGTGGTGTTCCCATACATCTGTTGCCACTTCTGGACGGAATTGGATTTAGATTAATCCATGGGACTGTTTATGATATAGAGCACGGAAAGGGGTCATTCAGCTTCACTCAAGCCAACTTTCCTTGTCCCAATAAAAATAAACACAACAGATGCTAGGAATCTGAAACCGAGAATGCTGGAGAAACTCAGCAGGTCTGGCAGCATCTTAGAAAAGCTTACAATCCCTACAGTGGAAGCAGGCCATTTGGCCCATTGAATCCACACCAACTCTCTGGGGAACATCCCACTCAGACCGACCACTGTAACCCTGCACTTATCAGGGCTAACTCACCTAAGCCTGCACATCCTTAGACACTTTGGGGCAATTTTAGCATGGCCAATCTGCCTCACCTGCACCTCTTCGGACTAGAGGAGTAACCCATGCAGGCACAAGGAGAATGTGCAAACACCACACAGATAGCCGCCCGAGGGTGGAAGTAAACCAGGGTCGCTGGCGCTGTGAGGCAGCAGTGTTAACCAGTGAGCCACTGTGCCACCCTCCAGCCCCGCCTTTTGCTTCCAGCTTCCTCTCAGAAACACTTTGGACACATTATTTGCTTGGAGTCAGTGGACACCGGGAAACAGGAGTGTTTCTCGTGGGCTCCAATGAGCCTAAAGTTGAATGTTTAACATCATATTTTCCAGGTGATTTTCCATCTGACTTTCATTTCAGCCAGACGTTGTTTTCAATCGCTGCTTTCCTTTAAAACTGGACGAGTGGCCTGTTTCGCAAATGTGTTCACTGGAGAATCACATGATGGGGATGGAGCCAACTGAGACACTCCCATTGATGCAAGTTCCAACCTTTTGTACCGGGAACATTGGCAAACATTGCTGGTTCGCTTACATTTACAGTTCTGCATTCGGATGGGAAATAGAATACGGAACCAGCATTTGCAAACACTGTTTCTGAAGCATGTTCTAACCTTTTGACTCCATCCTTATCCGTCAATAAATGCATTGCAAATTGAAACTTCGAGCCTTTACAACCTCAGGGCAGAAACTTTCGCCAGTTCTTTGATGCCAGCCCCGAATGAACGGCTGAATGCAACTACCTCACGCAGTATCATATCTCAACTGTGCCTGTGGGTGGAAACCCCATGTTGCTTTGTTACAGCATCTGTGATATTGAAACTTAAGGTTTTCTTTTTGTTTTCTCGCTCTGTTCATTTGAAAGCATTTATTTGCAATTCTCTGCAATGTCACACATAGCTTTCCCAAACCACCAAGCAATGTGCTTTGAACAGAATTAAAGACTTACTAGCCTCCAGGTAGCTCTGTTACATCTTGTTGTTGGAGAGCTATTGACCCCAGTGACCTGGAAATGAAAGTTGGTCAAGGGTAGGGATTTACATTAACCGATCTAAAAACCCTACTGATCTGCCTGCCTCAACCTCATGGAGAAAGAGCCAATCCTCTTCCTGTTTCCTTTTCTTCATCCTCATCTTCTCTCTCTCTCTCTCTCTCTCTCTCTCTTTCTTCCTCTCTGCAGTCTTTTCCTCCCTATGCTATCATTACCCTTGTCTCTGGTCAGCGCATTGAGTATAGGAGTTGCAGCTGTGCAGGATGTTGGTTAGGCCACTTTTGGAATATTGCGTTCAGTTTTGGTCTCCATGCTATAGGAAAGATGTTGTGAAACTTGAAATGGTTCAGAAAAGGATGCTGCTGAGGTTGGAGGGTTTGAGCTAAAGGGAGAGGCTGAATAGACTGTTATTTTCCCTGGAGTGTCAGAGGCTGAGGGGTGACTTTATGGAGGTTTATAATATCGTGAAGGGCATGGATAGTATGAATAGTTGAGGTCGTTTCCCCGGGGTATGGAAGTCCAAAGCTGGAGGGCATAGGTTTAAGGGGAGAGGGGAAGGATTTAAAAGAGACCTAAGGGCAACTTTTTCATGCACATGGTGGGGTGTGTGTGGAATGAGCAGCCAGAGGAAGTGGTCGAGGCTGGTACAATTACAACATTTAAAAGGCATCTGGATGGGTATATAAATAGGAAGGGTTTAGAGGGATATGGGCCAAATGCTAGGAAGTGGGCCTAGATTAATTTAGGATATCTGGTCAGCATGGACGAGTTGGACTGAAGGGTCTGTTTCTGTGCTGTCCCTCTCCATGACTCTATGAGTGTCTCTCTGTCTCTAGGTTGCAAATTACAAATAGAATTACAAATTAATGTTTTTAGTGCAGCTTTCATTTTGTTTAGTATGCATACTGGCCGTGCAGCCCATCTGCTAATCAATCTATTGCAGCCCATCAGCATTACTGACTATTCTTTCTACAGTCCTGTCTCCATCACACTGTCACCATGCTCCAAGTGAAGAAATACTGGATTGGATTTATGACTGAGCATCTTACACTTATGATCCCTGGATGAAGGTTCCTTATAAATCAAAACACCTTGTCAACAACATTTACTCCAACAAATTCCTTCATAAATTCCAAGGCTCCTGTTAGGTCACTGCTGACTTTAGTAAGAGATCCAGTCTATGTGATCTTCCCTGATGACTATAATCTCTTCGTTCTGATATAACCCTTGTAAATTTTTTGTTGCACCTCCTCCAACATAACTGCATGATCTTTATTGGTAATACATCTAAAATTATTTATGATTGAATAAATGAATTACAGGGGAGTTTTACTGAGGGTCTGTTGGGTCTTGGTTAAAACTCATCTGGCGAACTGCAAACAACGTGGTCTCTTAATTTGAATAAAAAGCTAGAATTACTTTAGAAGCAGTTCAGAGAAGGTTCACTTGTCTCCTTCCTGGGATGAAAGGCTCATGAAGAAAGGTTGAAAATATCAGACCTGGATCCATCAGAAGAATGAGAGGTGATTGCATTGAAATGTATAAGAGCTTGGACAGTGTGCTCAGTGAGATCGTTATTCCTCTGGTAGGGGAGACCAAAACTGGGTGACATCATTTAAGAATAAGATCCTCTTTTTAGTATATAGTTGAGGACTTTACTTTCTGTGAGTTTTTAGTCTGTGGAATTATCTTTCCCAGAAGGTAGTGAAGGCTGCATCTTGAAATTTAGTCCTGGCTGAGATCATAAATTAATAATACATTTGGAAGTCCAGGGCTATGGAGCAACAGACATGATCTCATTGAAAGGTAGAGCAGGCTCAATGGGCTGAATGGCCAACTGCTGCTCTGATATTCAATGTAACTGTGTCCGTCTGTCCTAAACAGCAAACAGCATCGTGCCAGGAATCCCCAGAAGCACCGATAATTCCATCAGAAATAATCTTGTGGTTGAATATATGAGCAACCCTCGCGTGTAACTGGTTGTGATTTGCCAGCGATTTACCAGGTAACCTGTGAAATGGAAAGTGGCACTCACTCAGGCACTCACCCACTCACTCACCCACTCACTCACTCACTCACTCACCCACTCACTCACCCACTCATTCACCCAATCACTCACTCACACCCTCACTCACTCACACACACACTCTCACTCACTCACTCACCCACTCATTCACCCAATCACTCACTCACACCCTCACCCACTCACACCCTCACTCACTCACACCCTCAGTCACTCACACCCTCACTCACTCACAACCTCAGTCACTCACACCCTCACTCACTCACACCCTCACTCACTCACACACATTCACTCACTCACCCACTCACTCACCCAATCACTCACTCACACCCTCACTCACTCACACACTCTCAGTCACTCACACACACTCACTCACTCACCCACTCACTCACCCAATCACTCACTCACACCCTCACTCACTCACACACACACTCTCAGTCACTCACTCACACACACACACTCTCAGTCACTCACTCACTCACTCACACACTCTCAGTCACTCACACACACTCACTCACACACACACTCTCAGTCACTCACACACACTCACTCACTCACACACACACTCTCAGTCACTCACACACACCCACTCACTCACCCAATCACTCACTCACACCCTCACTCACTCACACACACACTCTCAGTCACTCACTCACTCACACACACACTCTCAGTCACTCACACACACACTCTCAGTCACTCACACACACTCACTCACTCACTCACTCACTCACTCAATCACTCGCATTCACACTCACTCATTCACTCACTCATAGAATCATAGAATCCCCACATATTGCAACAGGCTATTCGGCTCAACAATTTCACACCGACTCTCCACAGAACATCCCACCCAGCCCATCCACAAGCCCCAACACGATCCCTGTAACCCTGCATTTCCTGCGGCTAATGCTCCTAGCCTACACATCCCTGAACACTGTGGGCAATTTAGCATGGCCAATCCACCTCATAACCAGCTACTCATTCTCACTCACTCACTCACTCTCAGTCAGTCAGTCATGCTCACTCTCACACTCACCCTCATTGTTGGTCATTTAACCTCACACACTCATTCACCCTCACTCACACTCACTCACTCACCCTCAACCACCCACCCTGCCTCATTCACTGAGCCTCTCACTCTTACCCACTGCCACTCACTATAAATGCTGCACCATCCAGGCCCTCTCCTGTGAATGAATAAAGAAACAGATACTCTAAAGGATAGAGCCAGACATTCCCAGAATAAAATTCGGAGAACAGCTTGACATACACATGGTGGGAGAAGTCTGGACTCTTTTTCGCAAATGTGATTCACTCTTAATTGCCCTCTGGACCATTCAGTCTGGGCAGAAAATAATGGACAAGGCAGCAATGCTCAACTCGTGTGAATGATTGAGAAAGGTTTCTTTTATCCCTCTGCCAGCCAGCACACTGCACGTGCCAGACGCAGGGTCTAAATGCAGAGAATGTGACAGGACAGATAAAGAAAATCTGGTCTCTCACATAGAAACAAGTTGCCAACAGGAAGCAAAATTTTCTGGAGATCAATTTTGCTCATGTTTTATGTAGGAAGTGTTTATCTGATTCACATGTACGTCCATGTATAATTTAATCAGTGCCTTCGTGACTTAAGGTGTTTATTTTCATTTCTCCCAATAAATTATTTCAACTTATACATGCCTACTTGAATTTCTTCAGTCTTTCAAAGAGTAGTCATGTCAGAACTTGAAACCTTGACATCACTAAAATGATGGAAGGTGTCATCAACAGTGCTAGCGAGCAACTTGCTCAGAAATAACCCGCTCAGTGATGCCCAGTTTGGGTTCTGCCAGTGTCACTCAGCTCCTGATCTCATTACAGCCTTAGTTCAAACATGGACAAAAGAGCTGAATTTCAGAGGTCAGGTGAGAGTGACAGCCCTTAACATCAAGGCTGCATTCGACCGAGTGTGGCATCAAGGACCCCCAGCAAAACTGTACTCAATGGGTATCGGGGCAACTGTCCAATGCTGGCACATAGGAAGATGGTCATGGTTAATGGAGGCCAATCATCTCAGCTCCAGGATATCTCCTCAGGAGTATGTTGGGGTAGTGTCCTAGGCCTTACAATCCTCAGCTGTTTCATCAATGACCTTGCTGCCATTATAAAGGGGAAGTTTGCTGATGATTACACAGTGTTCGGCACCATTCACAACTCCTCAGATATGGAAGCAGCCCATGTTCAAATGCAACAAGATCTGGACGATATCCAGGCTTGGATGGACAAGTGGCAAGTAACATTTGTGCCGCAGAAATGCTAGTTTATGGCCATCTCCAATCAGAGACAATCTAACCACTGCCCCTTGACATTCAATGGTGTTACCATCACTGAATCCCCCACTATCGACATCCTGGGGGTTATCATTGACCAGAATCTCAACTGGACTCACCACATCAACACAGTGGCTATAACAGCAGGCCAGTAGCTAGGAATACTGCGGCGAGTAACTCACCTTCTCACTCCTGAAAGTCTGTCTGCCATCTACCAGTCAGAAATAAGGGTAGGGGAATGGGTCTGGGTGGAATGCTCTTTGGAGGGGTGGTGTGAACTTGTTAGGCCGAATGGTCTGTTTCCACACTGTAGGGATTCTATGATGCTATAATTCTATAAAATGGAATACCCCCCACTTGCCTGGATGAGTGCAGCCCCAACAACACTCAAAAAGCTTGACACCATCCAGACAAAGCAGCCCACTTGATTGGCACCACATCCACAAGCATCCACTCCCTCCACCACTGACACTTATTAGGAGCAGTGTGTACCATCTACAAGATGTACTGCAGAAATTCACCAAAGATCGTCAGGCAGCATCTTCCAAATCCACGACCAAAAGATGTAAAAAGACAGAAAATTGCAGGCCGATTAGCCTAACCTCAGTCATGGGTAAGATTTTGGAGTCCATTGTAAAGGATGAGATTGCTGAATATTTGGAAGTGTGTAGTAAAATAGGGAAAAGTCAGCACGGTTTCATTAAGGGGAGGTCATGCCTGACAAATCTGCTCGAATTCTTTGAGGAAGTAACGAGAAGGGCAGACCAAGGAGAGCCAATGGATGTTATCTACCAGGACTTCAAAAAGGCCTTTGATAAGGTGCCACACAGGAGGCTGCTGAGTAAGGTAAGGGCCCAGGGTGTTAGAGGCAAGGTGCTGGCATGGATAGAAGATTAGATCTCTGGCAGAAAGTAGAGAGTGGGGATAAGGAAGTCTTTCTCATGATGGTAGCCGGTGACAAGTGGCATTCCTCAAGGGTCAGTGTTGGGACCACAACTTTTCACTTTGTACATTAATGATCTAGATGAAGGAACTGTGGGCATTCTGGCTGAGTTTGCAGACGATACAAAGATAGGTGGAAGGGGGCGGGGAGGCAGCAGAAGGACTTGGACAGGTTAGGAGAGTGGGCAAAGAAGTGGCAGATGGAGTACAAAGTGGGAAAGTGTGAGGTCATGCACTTTGGTAAGAAGAATAAAAGCACGGACTATTTTATAAATGGGGAGAAAATTCAGAAGTCTGAAGTGCAAAGAGACTTGGGAGTTCTAGTCCAGGATTCTCTCAAGGTAAACTTGCAGGTTGAGTCAGTCGTCAGGAAGGCAAATGCAATTTTGGCATTTATTTTGAGAGGACTTGAATATAAAAGCAGGGATGTACTACTGAGGCTCTATAAGGCTCTGGTCAGGCCACATTTGCAGTATTGTGTGCAGTTTTGGGCCCCATACCTCAGGAAGGATGTACTGGCCCTGGAGCGGGTTCAGAGGAGGTTCACGAGAATGGTCCCAGGAATGGAAAGCTTAACATATGAGGAACACTTGAGGACTCTGGGACCATACTCATTGGAGTTTAGAGGGATGAGGGGGGATCTAATTGAAACTGAGTGGCCTGGACAGAGTGGATGTTGGGAAGATGTTTCCATTGGTTGGAGAGACTAGGACCTGAGGGCACAGCCTTAGAGTAAAGGGAAGACCTTTTAGAACAGAGATAAGGAGAAACTTCTTCAGCCAGAGAGTGGTGAATCTATGGAATTCACTGCCACAGAAGGCTGTGGAGGCCAAGTCATTGAGTACAGTTAAGACTGAGATAGATAGCTTCTTGATTGTCAAGGAGATCAAGGGTTACGGGGAGAAAGCAGGAGAATGGGGTTGAGGAACTTATCAGCCATGATTGAATGGCAGAGCAGACTTGGTGGGCTGAATGGCCTAATTTCTGCTCCTATGTCTTATGGTCTTATGGTCTTATGGACCACTTCCATCTAGAAGGACAAGAGCATCAGATATAGGGGAATGCCATCCCCTTCAAGTTCCACTCCAAGCCACTCACCATCTGATTGGAAATCTATTGCCGTTCCTTCACTGTCGCTGGGTCAAAGTTCTGGAATTCCCTCCCTAAGGGGATTGTGGGTCAATCCACAGCAGGTGGACTGCAGCTGTTCTTGAAGGCAGCTTTTCATTACCTTCTCAAGGGCAGTGAGGAATGGGCAATAAATCCCAGCCAGCCAGCGTAAAGCGCACCCCACAAGTGAATAAAAAGAAACTCTTCCTCTTTTCATAGTTGCTGCCAGATCTATTGAGTTTCGCCAGCACTTTCTGTCTCTCTTTATAAGCTTTCCATAAAAACTGTGTCTACTGGTACCTGCGTGTCCGCACTGATTCAGAAATGCATTGCCACCCCTGTTCACAGCTGCATCCTGTTTAAAGGTGTATGCACCTTTGTAAGCACAGCGCAGCAGGCATGGATCACTGCCAGTCAACGTCACTTTAAAGAATCAATTAAAACCATGAAACCAAAGTAAACAGGTGCCAGCTCCTGAAGAGGGCACTGCAACCAAGAACAAAATCCTAAAAGGAAACTTAAATTCAAATGTGGTTTGGGGAGGAGAGTTTCCCTTCATACTCCTTTTGAAGTGAAATCAATGAAACTAAATGCAAATAAAGTTGGCATTGCTTCATAGTGCTCTGTTACCAGAGACAAAATCACAAGGGAAACTTGTTACCTTATTAAAATTTGGTCTTGGCTGGAAGGGGGTGGTTGGGGGCGAGTTGGAGATAAGACAATCAACTCCTGCAGGGCCCACCGGCCACAAAATGCTTTGGAGCATGACAGTGGACCCACTCCTGGGACACCCTGACACCCTCGCGTCTCTTAGAGTTTCGTCTTTATAGATACTTTCCCAATCAACCTGTACAGAGATGTTATGGCATACCTCTAGCAGGCAGAACTTGAATCCAGGCCTCCTTGCCCAGAGGGACTGACACTGCTTCTCAAGAGTCTTAAACTAGCCCAACTGCCTTTTTTAAAATCATTCACAGGATGTGGGCATCACTGGCCAGGCCAGCATTAAGGGTCTAGGCCCGAAATGTCAGCCTTCCTGCTCCTCTGATGCTGCTTGGCCTGCTGTGATCATCCAGCTCTACACCTTGTTATCTCAGCATTAATTGCCCAGCTCTAATTGCCTCGAGGAGCAGTTAAGGGACAGCTCCATTGCTGTGGGTCTGGAGTTACATATAAGCCAGACCAGGTAAGAATGGCAGTTTCTGTCCCTAAATGGCATTAGTGAACCTGACATTCAGCAACAAATTCATGGTCATCATTTTTATTGGATTCAAATCCCACCATCTGCTGTGGTAGGATTCGAACCCAGGTCCCCAGAACATCACCTAGTGTCTCTAGATTAAACAGTCCAGCTACAATACTACGAGGCCATCACCTCCTTATCGCTGGATCATATAGGTTGTTTCTTGTCAACCTGTTCAGAAATGTTAATACACACACATGGAGCAGTTGATCTCAAGCCTCCTAGTCTAGAGGTAGGAACACTACCACTGCGGTGCGAGAATCCTTTGGGGTGTGTAGATATTTTCCCAAACAACCCACTACAGAAACATTGTTACACACCCCTGGAGCAGTTGGGACTTGAACCAAACTCATTTTTGTTTGTTCTTTTAAACCTCATGAGCTCCCCCCATCCCCCACCCCACCCCACCCCACCCCACCCCACCTCACCTAAAAATCCTGCTCAGAGGTACTATTACACACCTCTGGGAAGGAATGGGACTTGAACGCAGGCCTTTTGGCTCGGGGTAAGGACACTACCACTGTGCTACAACGGTGCTACAATGGTGCGATGCAGTATGTAGTACTCAATTGAGCAACGTCATTCACCAGTACATCGGAACATGACTGACTTACACCATTAAGACCATTTACTTTTGTCACCCCTTTGATTTTCATGAAATGAATTCACTGTTCATCTCATTATTCTTTCAGCAAGGTTATTTGTCTGAATAATCCTCTTTTAGACGCTGGAAACAATCACTATCTGAATATCTGACTCCGTCATTCAGGAGTTATTTATGAAATACAAGCGGGGATTGAAGATTTGAATGTCAGGTAAGTGATCTGTTTGGTTGAGTGGATTGATAAACAGACTGGGGGGAGGGGTCATTACAGATCAGAGTGCTTTCTTTGAAAATGGGATCAGAATGAGACTGAAATAATGGATAACAAGGTGTAGAGCTGGATGAACACAGCAGGCCAAGCAGCATCATAGGAGCAGGAAAGCTTGACGTTTCGGGCCTAGACCCTTCATCAGAAATGGGGAGGGGAAAAGCTTCTGAAATAAATAGGGAGAGAGGGGGAGGCGGATAGAAGATGGATAGAGGAGAGGATAGGTGGAGAGGAGGCAGACAAGTCGAAGAGGCGGGGCTGGAGCCAGTAAAGGTGAGTGTAGGTGGGGAGGTAGGGAGGAGATAGGTCAGTCCAGGGAGGACGGACAGGTCAAGGGGGCGAGATGAGGTGAGTAGATAGGAGATGGGCGTGTGGCTTGAGGTGGGAGGAGGGGATAGGTGAGAGGAAGAACAGGTTAGGGAGGTGGGTACGAGCTGGGCTGGTTTTGGGATGCAGTTGGGGAAGGGGAGATTTTGAAGCTTGTGAAATCCACATTGATACCATTGGGCTGCAGGATTCCCAAGCTGGATATGAGTTGCTGTTCCTGCAGCCTTCGGCTGGCATCATTGTGGTACTGCAGGAGGCCCAGGATGGACATGTTGTCTAAGGAATGGGAGGGGGAGTTGAAATGGTTCACGACTGGGAGGTGCAGTTGTTTGTTGCGAACCGAGCGCAGGTGTTCTGCAAAACGGTCCCCAACCCTCCGCTTGGTTTCCCCGATGTGGAGGAGGCCACAACGGGTACAGCGGACCCATCCCCACACCTCCTCCCTCACCCCCGTCCCAGGCCCCAAGAAGACTTTCCACATCAAGCAGATGTTCACCTGCACATCTGCCAATGTGGTATTCTGCATCCGCTGTACCCGTTGTGGCCTCCCCTACATCGGGGAAACCAAGCGGAGGCTTGGGGACCGATCAAGCTCCACACCTTGTTATCACGAATTCTCCAGCATCTGCAGTTCCTATTATCTCTACAACAATGGATAACCCATTTGCCATAAGATCTCATTGGCCGGTGATAGAGTCTGTGCCTCTAGCGCCTATGCTCTGGGTTTGAGCTTGACCCCAGGATTTCAAAGGAAGTGCATCCAAAGCAGTCATGTATCAACCTGAAAATCCCTGCCACACATGTGTACACCAGTGGCACGGGGTTAAGAGTGAGATGTGTTTCTGGGCAGCGATGTGTTGGAGAGAATATTCGGGTTTCTGCCATCATTATCCATTTTTCTAGTGTACAGCATGCAGGTAGAAATGGATTTTACTACAGCAACTAGGACCCCTTTGGTGGGGATAGGGGAGAGCCAGTGTGGATTAGATTGGTGTCAACCACACAATGGGTTTGGCAGCTATGTCCTTACGCTTCTGGTTGATGGCAATCATTCGGATTCAATCTGACTTTGGGTAGAGAACTGAAGAAGGTATCAGGAAGTCTACATTTACCTAAATAAAAGATTTACATGAATTATGCAACCCCACCGCTCCCCCCCCCATGAAAAGTACATAAAAGCTGTTTATAAACAGATTTTCTTGTTGGAGCCAATAAGTTTGAAGAGAATGGGCACTGACTTCTCTAGAAATGTAAGTTCTTTTCTGTGGATCCAGAACGTAACTGCTTGTTTACGTTTCTGTTTGCAATATCCCAAGAATGTAATGTTGCCATGGAGATGGGCTGAGGGTTTAGGGAGATTCGTAATGGGCATGGGTGGTATTTGGGGTTTATTCACAGAAGTGATCATATGGAATTTCAGTTTGGAAACAGACAGAGGCAGTTTGAACTTACTGAAACAGGGATAAAAGTAACCCTGACCTACACCTTGAACAGAGAAAATATTCATTTCATTGTTCACCAGACGAAATAGAGTTGGCAGCTCAGAGTCAGTTTTGAAACAGAGCTTGTGAGCGGCAGATTTGTGTAAATTAGAGCTGGAGGAAAACTTATGCCATAACCCTCACTGTTAAAAACAAGCTGTTAGTTTAGAGAATGCAGTGTGGTCTAAGCTTGCACTGAGAAGACCATAGTTATGAGGTTTTGGATGTTTGCTTTGCTAAATGGAAGGGTCCCCATCAAATTTTGAAACCTGGACTAAAGTGAAAATTGGAAAAAGTTAAAGCGAATTCAGGGGAGCTGTGCCATACTTAGTGAACTCTGAAAGGAAAAGTGAATCTAATTTAGATCTTGATGTGGAGGTGCGGTGCAGCCTGGGGTGGACAAAGTCAGAAATCACACGACACAAGGTTATAGTCTAACAGGTTTATTTGAAGTCACCACCTGACAAAGGAGCAGTACTTCAAAAGCTTGTGATTTCAAATAAATCTGTTGGACTATAACCTGGTCTCAGGCGACTTCTAATTTAGTAGCAAACAATAGTGTTGAGTTAGTATATTTATATTTCATATAAAACAATTTTGATCATATTTTGTAGCCTGTAATTATTGTTTTTGTTTAAAAACGTGACTACTTGTGGTATAATTTATTTCGGATAATCACTAAGTGTTCAAATTTCTTTTTAAAGCTATGACAAGAATCATAATTGTATTTAATAATGTAAAATGCTGTGATATGTTTTGACATGATAAGGCATTATCTCACAAAGATCACAATTTACACCATCTGCTAAGCTTAGTGGTTTCTATCATCTCCTTATTCAGAGATGCTGAGGTGCAGGAACAGCTTATATGGACCACACAGATCCCTCCATGAAATCAAGAGCAGAAATTGAAAGCAGATTCTGATGCGAACCATAACATGTGCAACTGACTTTGAATGAAAAAATATTCTGGCAATTTTAATTTCGTAACCAAGAAAATTAGCTGAGGTGGTTTCTCTGCTATCTTTTTGCCATTGAAATCTCAACCCACTGGAATATTTTCATTTCCCCTTTTTGCTTCTTCGCTGCAATTATCTCTGACTGAATCATCTGCAGGATTTAGAGTTTATATTTTGTTCTATTCATTTCCCAGACATGGGTTTGATCAGAATCTCAAAATTGGAGCATTTCATGGTGCTTTTAAGTTTGACCCCGACTTCTACAGCTAAAGGTTTTTGGCACATGTTTGAAAATCAGCAACGTCACATGAACTGTATTGGTGCCATAGCTTTGCTGTGAAGCTGGTGGCAGAGTGGCATTGCCAGTGGACTAGTAATCCAGGGACCCAGCTTAACGCATTGAGGAAACAAGAACAGAAATTACTGGAGGAAATCAGCAGGTCTTGTAGCACACGTGTGGAGAGAGACAGAGTTAATGTTTCGAGCCCAGTGATCCTTCTGGATTCTGGGTTCTGGACAGCAGTTTTGAAGAATGGTCAATGGACTGGCTCAGTGGTTAGCACTGCTGCCTCACAGTGCCAAGGACCTAGGTTCAATTCCATCCTTGGGTGACTGTTTGTGTGTTACCCCATGTCCATGTCGATGTGGGTTTCCTCCCACAGTCCAAAGATGACTAGGTTAGGTGAATTGGCTGTGCTAAATTGGCCCTAGTGTCCTGGAAGTGCAGGCTAGGTGGGTTAGCCATGGGAAATACAGCATTACAGGGATAGGTAGGGAGGTGGGTCTTGGAGAGTCAGTGTGGACTTGACTGGCCGAATTGCCTGTTTCCACACTGTAGGGATTCAATGACTTGAAATGTTAACTCTGTTTCCCTCTCCACAGAAGTTGCCAAACCTGATGTGTTTCTCTTGCATTTTCTGCGTTTGTTTCAGAGTCAACGAGGTCTGGAGACACGTGTAGGCCAGACCAGGTAAAGACAGTAGCTTTCCTTCCCTAAAGGACATTGGTGAAACAGATGGGGTTTTTACAACATTTGAGAGTAGTAACATGGTCATTATTAAATTAACATGTTTATTATTCTTGATTTTGTTTATAAATTTATTTCAAATTTCACTGTCATGGTGGGATTTGAACCCATGATAAGGAACAAGGGGCAGCAAATGCTAGTCCTGCCAGCAATGCCAACATCACTTGAAAGAACGAAGGCAAAAGGCTCCTGTTGCAAATAGTTAACTATATACTGGCATCTGAAAAATTTAACAGGCAATTGCATTCCTGGAAATAATCACATTGAACAGAATCAGTTAACCAAGGATGAGTATTCAAAGAATCCCCACAAGAAACATTATAAAGAGTAATGAGAAATGGAAATAAATCACATAAAAACGAATCAATAGCTCATTAAGTGTCTTGGACGGAATACATCATGAGCAATGGGGGTAGTTGTATTATATATATATGGGTGACCTCAGTGAGATTGTATAGGGCATAATGGATACAATGGGATGATAGTGTAGAAAATGATGCATGGTAATCAGGCATACAAATATTCACTGATATAGATTGCATTGATAGCAATGTTCCGCAGGAAAATGTTATGTGAAGTGTTACATAGAAATCTCAATTTGATAACCTGAATAATCAAGGCTTTTATAATTGCTCCTTTTCTGTAATTATATCAAACTTGTGACTTTTTAAATATATATATTTTGTTGTGTATAAGCATCGCGGGCTAGGTAGGCATTTATTGCCCGTCCCCAGTTGCCCTTGAGGAGACGGTGATGAGCTGCCTTCTTGAAATGCTGTAGGTAGACCCACAATGCCATTCGGGAGGGAGTGTGCCAAAGATCATATGATGAACACAAGATGTTTTAAAAACAAAAATCTACAAGATGACCCATGAAGTTGCGAGACTCCTCAGAAACATGCTCCACAGTGTCCCTAGAGGAAGGAATCTACAATTATATTGTGACAGTCTTTTCCCGAAGGTGGGGATTTCAAGATTAGGGGGCACATTTTTAAGGTGAGAGGACAGAGATTTAAAAAAGACATGCGGGGCCACAGGAGGTGGTTTGCTTATGGAATGAACTTCCCGAGAAAGTGGTGGATGTGGGTACAATTACAATGTTTAAAAGAGTCATAAAGTCATAGAGCTGTACAGCGCGGAAACAGACACTTCAGTGCAACTTATCCATGCTGACCAGATATCCTAAATAAATCTACTTCCATTTGCCAGCATTTGGCCCATATCCCACTAAACCCTTCCCATTCATATACCAATCCAGATGCCTTTTACATGTTGTAATTGTACCAGCCTCTACTTCTTCCGGCAGCTCATTCCATACACACACCACCCTCTGCATGAAAACATTGCCCCTTAGGTCCCTTTTAAATCTTACCCCTCTCACCTTAAACCTGTGCCTTCTAGTTTTGGACTCCCCAACCCTGGGGAAAAGACCTTGTCTATTCACCCTATCCATGCCCCTCATGATTTTATGAATCTCTATAAGGTCGCCCCTCAGCCTCTGATGCTCCAGGAAAATAGCCCCAGTCTATTCATCTTCTCCCTATAGCTGAAACCCTCCAACCCTGGCAACATCCCTGTAAATTTTTTCTGAACCCTTTCAAGTTTCACAACATCCTTCCTACAGCAGGGAGACCAGAATTGTACACAATAATCCAAAAGTGGCCTAAACCAATAAAAGCCAAAAGAACTGCAGATGCTGTAAATCAGGAACAAAAACAAAGTTGCTGGAAAAACTCAGCAGGTCTGGCAGCATCTGTGGAGGAGAAAACAGAGTTAACGTTTCGGATCCGGTGACCCTTCCTCAGAACTGATGGTGGCTGGGAAAACATCAGTTTATATGCAGAAAATAGGGAGGTGGGTGGGATATGGAGTAAACGATAGGATAGGCCTTGTTACCACATAACCTGCCATTACACACCCTCTGTTGTTAGTCGCTAACAGTCCCCATTAAGAACTATTCACCCTCCCAGCCTGATCGTTAGCAACTCCTTTGTCTGTCCAACTGTCTTTCTCTCTCTTTGGGCTCTATCCTATCGTTTACTCTGTACCCCACCCACCTCCCTATTTTCTGCACATAAACTGACGTTTTCCCAGCCGCCATCAGTTCTGAGGAAGGGTCACCGGATCCGAAACGTTAACTCTGTTTTCTCCTCCACAGATGCTGCCAGACCTGCTGAGTTTTTCCAGCAACTTTGTTTTTGTTGGCCTAAACTAATGTCCTGTACAGTCACAACATGACCTCCTAACTCCTATACTCAATGCACTGAACGCCTTCTTCACTATCTACCTGTGACCCCACTGTCAAAGAACTATGAACCTGTGCTCCAAGGTCTCTTTGTTCAGTAACACTCCTCAGGACCTTACCATTAAGTGTATGAGTCCTGCTCTGATTTGCCTTTCCAAAATGCAGCACCGCACATTTATCTAAATGAAATTCCGGCTGCCACTCCTCGGTCCATTGGCCCATCTGATCAAGATCCTGTTGTACTCTGAGGTAACTTTCTTTGCTGTTGGCTACACCTCTAATTTTGCTGTTATCTGCAAGCTTACCAACCTCTATGTTCACATCCAAATCACTTACATAAATGACAAAAAAAAAGGGGACCCAGCACCGATCCCTGGGGCACATCACTGGTCGCAGGCCTCCAGTCTGAAAAGCAACCCTCCACTACCACCCTCTGTCTCCTACCTTTGAGCCAGTTTTGTATCCACATGGCTAGTTCTCCCTCTATTTCATGTGATCTAACCTTGCTAACCAGTCTACCATGAGAAACCTTGTCGAACGCATAACTGAAATCCTCATCAACCCTCTTCGTTATCTTCAAAAAGCTCAATCAAGTTAATGAGACATGATTTCCAATGCACAAAGCCATGTTGACTATCCCTAATCAGTCCTTGCCTTTCCAAGTACATGTAAATCCTGTCCCTCGTGATTCCCTCCAACAGCTTGTCCACCACCAATATCAGGCTCCCCGGTGTATAGTTCCCTGACTTTTCCTTATCACTTTTCTTAAATAGTGGCACCAAGTTAGCCACTATACAAATATCTCAGTCAGGGGCCCAGCAATCACTTCGCTAGCTTCCCTCAGAGATCTGGGGTACACCTGATCAGGTCCCTGGGATTTATCCACCTTTATGAATTTTAAGATGTCCAGCACCTCTTCCTCTGTAGAATAGGCATTTTTCAAGATGTTGCTATTTATTTCCCCATGTTGCCTATCTTCCATACCCTTCTCCACAGTAAACACTGATGCAAAATACTCATTTAGTACCTTCCCCATCTCCTATGGTTCCACCCATAGGTGGCCATGCTGATCTCTAAGGGGCTCTATTCTCTCACTAGTTACCCTTTTGTTCTTAATGTATTTGTAGAATCTCCTTAACCCTATTTGCCAAAGCTATCTCATGTTCCCTTTTTGCCCTCCTGATTTCCCTGTTAAGTGTGCTCCTACTGCCCTTATACTCTTCTGAGGATTCACTTGATCCCTGCCATCTATACCCGACACATGCTTCCTTCTTTTTCTTGGCCCAAACCTCAATTTCTCTAGTCATCCAGCATGCCCTCCATCTACCAGCCTTGCCCTTCACCCTAACAGGAACATAGTGCCCCTGAACTCCTGTTATCTCATTTTTGACGGTTTCCCACCTTCCAGCCTTCCCTTTACCTGCAATCGACTTTTGAAATTTCTTGCCTAATTCCATCAAATTTGGCCTTCCCCCAATTTAGAACTTTAACTTTTAGATCTGGTCTACCCATAAAGTACATGAATAGGAAAGGTTTGGAGGGATATGGGCCAGGAGCAGGCAGGTGAGTCTAGTTTAGTTCAAAGGCTAACCAAAGGGTCTGTTTCTGTGCTGTATAACTCTATGACAATGACCTTATGATGATGAAGTTGTGAGACTCCTCAGAAACATGCTCGACAGTGTCCATAGAGGTAGGAATCTGCATTTATGTTATGACAATCAATTGTAGTGAAATTGAGTGAAGCGCGTTGACATAACAATTCATAACTGTAAATGTTGGCAGAAAAGACCAAACATTAAGACAGCAGGAAGCATGTTTAGTAGGCTGGATGTCAATAATATACAGATTAATAACAAAAGTGGTTATTCATTTGACCGCTCAGTTTATTTTTCAATCTCTTCTACGAAAATGGAAAATATTGTGAGGCACAAGCAGGTCTTCCTACTCTTCTGCTCAACTTCAAATACCTATTTTGACCAATCTTTGATGATTTCCACTTTAAACCTTCGCTTACTGCTAATGATTGACAGCCCTCACTTCTCTGATGCATCTTGCTGCATTTCACTATCACCCTTCGCACACAACATTTGAAGTCGGTGGCTCTCTACCAGTGTGTGACGCCTCAGTGGTGGAGATTGGTTGCTCAGAGGACCTGGATTGACCTGAACCTGTTTAACTGGGAGCCCTCGTGTTGTGGTACTTCAAAGCCTCTCAATTCAATGTCACTGTGAGTATCCCCTCATTCCCCCACTCCCCACAGCCCCATTCCTGGTTGGTCCTCAGGATTCGCTGTGGAAGCAAATGATTCTAAGGTTGATTTAGACTTAGACTTCATCTTCAACTCCCTACAGTGTGGAAACAGGCCCTTCGGCCCAACGAGTCCACACTGACTCTCACAACATCCCACCCAGACCCACCCCGCTATCACCCACCTAATCTACATATCCCTGAACACTATGGGGCAATTTAGCACGGCCAATCCACCTAACCTGCACATCTTTGGACTGTGGGAGGAAACCTGAGCACCCGGAGGAAACCCACGCAGACACGGGGAGAATGTGCAAACTCCACACTGACAGTTGCCCATTTCGTAAATAAAACTATAGGACATCAAGGGAGACTACTTGTGGAAAGCCAGCCCTGCTAAGACTACCCCATGGCACTCAGTGAGTTTCTAGTTCTATGGCCACGGCACACCTTCTCTGAATATTACATCTTAATGTTGAGGACCTATCAAGTGAAACCTCAATGATCACTGTTGCATGAATACCGTTCACTGACCTGAAAATACAGACTTTGCATTTCTATTGTATCTCCCCAATTCCAACGCACCTGTAGACAATGGATTATTTTTCAAGTCGATGACATAATTGTTTTGTAGGCAAAGCTCGCGGACAATCTGTGCCCAGAAAGCTCTCAGAACCAGGAAGGAGACAAATGGCTTGTAAATAAAACAAAGAACTGCAGGACTGGAGATCCGAAATCAGAACAGAAATTGCTGGCTGAAACTCAGCAAGGCCTGGCAGCATCTAGGGAGGGACACACAGAGTTAGAAATGAAAACGGTTGGGAAAATGTCTGATTAATGCTGATGAGAGAGGGGTGGGATTAAAAAGGGGGCATGAGGAGTGAGTCAAATGGATGGAGACGGTGCCCAGAGACAGCAAGAGAGAGAGAAGAAAGAAGCAGGCAAAGGGATTGCTGATGATAAGTTGGGAGAGCAGTAAATGCCGAATGGGTGCTAACAGGAAGTGCTGAGCAGTTGAAAATCTGTTGGCTGTGCTCTGAGCTACCGTAGGGAACAGGAGCTGGTGGTGTGGGGCTGGATAATGGACATGGAAGGAGACATTCGTGCTCTGAAATTGTTCAACTCAATGTTGAGTCCTTAGGTCCCTCGATGGATGATCAGGTTCCTCCAAAAATGAATTGTTAACATATCTTGGTGGCCCAAAGACAAACATTGTCCTAAACAAGGACGCTTCACTGTTTTGTCACAAGTCACACCACAGAGTTTATACAGAATCTTATTTGGCCCTTCAGCCCATCAGTTCCACACTGACCCTCCAAACAGCATCCCACCCAGACCCAGCCCTTCCTTGTAACCCTGCATTTCCCATGGCCAATCCACCTAATCTGCACATCTTTGGACTGTGGGAGGAAACTGGAGTGCTCAGAGGAAACCCACACAGCCACAGGGAGAATGCACAAACTCAACACAGACAGTCACTTAAGGCTAGAATCAAACCCGGGTCCCTGGATGTGTGGGGCAACAATGCTAACAACTGAGCCACTGTGCTGCCCAGAAGGTTTCCTCGGTTTAATATCTCACCTAGCAGTGCAGAGACCCCTCCACAGTGCACTTAATAGGAAGCCTAATGATATCCCTGTGAATCTTTTGGGGGCACAGACATGTCTAGATCAGAGGCAAGTGAGTTGCCATTCAGCCAAGAGTTTGGGTGGTGTAGCCACCAAAGAAGTGGGCCAAAAATTGGAGTGGATTGGTGGTGGAGAAAGAGAACTGAGGAAAAAGATTCCAGGAATAACTGACAGAGAGAGCGAGAAAAGATATCATCCCACAAACTAAAAGCACAGTTTCCAAATGTCAGCTTCTCTTGCCCTTTTCTTCGCAAATCTCCTCCAGAAGTGGTTTGGGAGTATTCAAGAACAAACAAACTTTGAAGTTACATTCAAGTCGAGAATTACTGCAAGGAGAAAGCTTTAAGGATACTCCCCACTTGAATAACCCTTATCTCAGCCACTGTGACAGAATTTTCAATCAGTTTGCATACTTTATGCCCTTAGGTTAATCATGGGACCTTTAGGTGTGTGGTTTGTGGTGACTGCAGAATAGAACCTGCATGAGATTTGTATGAAACGACACTGTGAGTGTCGGATATGCTTCGCAATTAATGGGTTAAAAGCCAGTTGAAGAATCTGAGCCTGCACTCTCATAGACAACAGCAGCAAATCATCAGCAAAACTTGCTCATCAATCTCAGTTCTGGTTGTTCGACTCTTGCTTTAAACTCATTTGCAGGTATCTGTTCCCACTTATAGTTTGCACCACATCGTGAAACTCGCTTTCATCTGGGACGTTCATTTTTTTCTTTGCCCCTGTGGCTTATGGTGTCCCTTAATGTGGGAAGTTCCAACCCATCTGAAATTTGGATGCAGTCCCGTAGGATGGGTAAGGGAGGGAATTACCAATGTTACTACAGGAGGGTGAAACGCATTTGATGTTGCATCAATTATGTCGCGTTGAGGCCAACACGACACGACGGCATCAAATGTGAGAAAAGATAGAAGGTTCCATTCATGCATGTAGAACAAATGGTGGTGCAAGAAAATAAAACTTTCACCCAGTGAGTAGTCAGGATCTGGAATGGCACTGCCTGGAAATGTGGTGGAGGCAGGTTCATTTGAGGTATTCAAGGTGGGACATAGGATAATCATTTGGACAGAAATAATGTGCAGGGATGGGTGGGGTGGGGGCGTGGGAAGGCAGGCGATTGGCACTGGGTAAGTGGGGGATGGACAAATGGTCTCCTTCTTTGCCACAACAATTTCCGAGACAAGTCGAAAGGCTCTGATTAGAAGATGCCAACTTCTGGCCTTGGGGAAACAGAAAGGGCGTAGTTTACAGGTGAATAAAAGACGGTTGGAACTGGTGAAGAGATTGAAGGATCTATAGTCTGGACAGTCAGTGAAAGATGACGATAGTCAATGAGACTCTGGCTTGTGGAAGGGAGGTACGCACCAGGTCTTTAGGCCACAGTCCTGAGAAGCGATTGGAGCCATAGGGAGGGTAACTAGATAGAGACAAAGAGGTGTTGGTAGTTAGGCATGAAGGAAGGAAAATGCATCTGGAATGAGACAACAAGAAAATGTGGAAAAGATTTACATGACCGATACAATTTGAGTTCAATTAACTTATGGCCCCACGCCAACTCTGTTCTCTGAGTGCTGACAGGGTCTTACAATTGGCCTGGAAGACAAATATAAACTGATCCACAGATTCTGAAATGGAGGCAAAACGCCAGAGCGTTAAAGTGTGTGAGATGAAGGAACCCCTTTGATCAGTAAGATTCCAATGAAACTCACACATGGGCATCCCAATGCCGTTGAACTTACGTACTGCAATCCTCTTCACTTCTACCTGTTACACTCCACCAATTCTTCTCCAATAAACATACCACAACTGAGCTTCAATTGTGTTCAGATGGAGCTTCACTTGCTGGGAAAACAGAGGCCTGTTCTTGTTAAATGGTAGTAGACACATGTCTGAGGATCCCTCACCACTTTAGGCTTGACAAACATCTGGTTGTTTAAAGACTGCAGTGGAGAAAATAACATTTGGAGGAGGTAATGGCCTCGGTTTGGAGTTTGAATGAGGCGTTAGCTGGAATGTCAATCCAGTCCTTCCATCTGGCACTGAGTACCCTTGACTAAGGGAGACACCCACCCCTATGCCCTGCCCCCTCACCACCCACTCACTAACCGCAACCCCCACCACCCCCCAGCTCCTTGCCCTTCCTGCAGGTGGCAGGATGAGCATCTGAAAGGTGACGTGTGAAACCCCATCTGTTTCTCAGCTCCACCACACTTGCCCTCTCGGCCACAGTGGCTAATTGAGGCCCTTAGGTGGTAATTGAGGATGATTTAAGGCTCTCATGCTGCCACCATTGGAACAGATGGGAATGTGCATGGGGCGGCATGGTGGCTCAGTGGTTAGCACTGCTGCCTCACAGTGCCAGGGACCTGGGTTTGATTCCAGCCTCGGGCGACCATCTGTGTAGAGTTTGCACATTCTCCCTGTGCCTGTGTGGGTTTCCTCCAGGTGCTCTGATTTCCTCCCACAGTCCAAAGGTGTGCAGGTTAGGGTGAATTGGCCACAGCATATTGCCCCATAGAGTCCAGGGATGTGCAGGTTAGGTGGATTAGCCGTGGGGCATGCAGGGTTACAGGGGTGGGGTGAGTCTGGGTAGGATGTTCTTCAGAGGTTCAATGTAGATGGGCGAAATGACCTGCTTCCACGCCATAGGGATTCTATGTTGCCATGCTGTGTCAGTGGGAGCTGCAGTGCTGTGGGCAAGGAGGGGCAGCCACTTGGGTCAAAGTAGCTCAGTGCCAGATGGAAGGTCTGCTGGAGGCCACACCCTGTGCCCTGGATCAAATCCCTTGTCCTGACCTGAGAAACCACTGCCCCCTCCACCCATGTGTCCTGCATCATCTGTGACTCCAAAGAAAGGGGTACCAGTAGCAAAATTGGCACAATTTCTATGTGCCTTTGATGAGACAATGTAGGTCTTTAGCCAGCAAACCAGACCCTCCTCACAACCCTGATGCCTGATCCCAGATTCCCCTCAGGATAATGAAGACAAAAAAATAAATAAAAAGACAGCAGGCATTCTTTCAAAAACAAAATTATTTCTGTCTTTTGAGGTTTCATACTGCTAATTAAGGTGTGCATGTTAAAATGTGCTAAATGCTTTGTATACTTCTGCAGAATCTCAAAACAAATTGCAATAGAAATGCGGAGATGGCTAAGGGGAAGCAAATGGTAGGCTCACACTTAAAGGAACAATCTGTTCCATCAAATCTAAAAATATCCAAGAAGCAAACACTCCCCACTCATCTGCTAAAAATCACTTGAAGATGCTGTGAACTCGTGAAGGGTCCGCATGAGAGATACGGATCAGCAGCCTCTCTGAACATCATTTTGGACAGTGTCTGTTGCTGTATCAGTCAATGAGCCGGAGTGAGATTAGCCTGCTATCGGGACCCACAGTCTATTTTGCAGCGAGCAAATGCCTGTGATTTTGTGATTGGGCAGTACATGCCAAACGATCCCAAGTGAGTCATTAGAATCACACGAAGAACCAGTTTAAGATTATCGCTCATAAACCAGAATGCCATAAACCGTAGGAGCAGAAGTAAAATCATTCAGCTCATTGAGTCCGCTCCAGCATTCAATGAGATCATCAGTTCTGAGGAAGGGTCACTGGACCCAAAACGTTGTCTCTGATTTCTCTTCACGGACGCTGCCAGACCTGCTGAGCTTTTCCAGCAACTTCTGCTTTTGTTCCTGATTTACAGCATCCACAGGTTCTTTCAGTTTCTTTTTCAAAAAGGTCATGGCTGATCTGATAAATATCAACTCCGCTTTCCTACCTTTTCCTCATAGGCCTCGATTCCCTTACTGATTAAAAATGTCTTTCTCAGCCTTGAATATATTTCATGTCCCAACTGTATAGCCCTCTGGATACAGAATTCCACAGAATCACCACCCTTTGACAGAAGAAATTCCACCTCATCTCTGTTTTAAATGGTGACACATTACGAGCAGTCCCCTGCATTATGAATGGGTTCTGTTCTGGGCCCATTCTCAAGTTGAATTGTGTGCAAGTTGGAACACAATGCAGGATAATGTAACAAAAACAAAGTTGCTGGAAAAGCTCAGCAGGTCTGGCAGCATCTGTGAAGGAGAAAACAGAGTTAACATTTCGGGTCTGGTGGCCCTTACGGCTATTCATAAGTACAGAAAATGTTCATGTGTTCGGTCTTTAAAATTACACTCCTGTCGGGGATTGTATTCATTGATACCAATGTTCATAAGTCAGACATTTGTAAATTGGGGACCCCCTCCCTACATTCTGAAATTATGCCCTCTGGTCCGGGACTGTCCCACCTGTCTGCACCTACCTGTAATGTTCCCTCAGAATCTGGTAGGCTTGTATCACTTATATTTGCTGAAGGCTACATACATTCACAGACAGTAATCAGTTCTCTGTAGGCAAGAGGAACATATTCAAGCAAGGGTCCAGACCCGAAACATCAGCTTTCCTGTTCCTCTGATGCTGCTTGGCCTGCTGTGTTCATCCAGCTCTACACCTTGTTATCTCATATTCAGGCATTGTGCCTTTTTTGAATCAAATGGAAGTTTTTCAGGGTGACAGTTCTCTGATGTATTTTCCATGGTGCCTTCTTAACCTGTCAGAGTGCTCCAGCTAACCAATCAGCACCTTATTCTTGCATAGGTCCTGATGAAACTTTTGACAAAATGTCATTTTTTTTCTCAGCAATATCCAAATGTCTGTTTATGATGCCTATTACAATGAAATCTGCTGCCATCTCGGAAGCAATGTCTCCCAGTTTGACATTAGTGACATGACACAGTAAGTAGAGGATGGCTAATTAACACAAACTATGTGCACAAAATCAATCCAAGTCACTAAAATTAGAATAGCCTCAAGCTAGATAATGATCCAATTCACAACTGGGAGAGTCATGTCTCTATATCATAGGATCACAGGCTGAAAGACCAGTAAAGGAGGCCATTCAGTCCACTGTGCTTGTATCAGCTCTCTGCTGGTGGAGATAGCAAATTAAGTCCTACTTCATTAAAAAAGGACTATAGCTGAAGGAAATCTGAAACAGAGGTTGCTGGAGAAACACAGCAGGGCAGGCAGCATCTTTGGAGAGAGAAACAGAGTTAAGACTTCAAGTCCAATGACCCCTACTTCTTTCGTGTTTTCTCATAACTATAGGAAATTTTGGGCAGTGTGGTGGCACAGTGGTTAGCACTGCTGCCTCACAGCATCCGGGACCTGGGTTTGGTTCCACCCTCTGTCTGTGTGGAGTTTGCATGTTCTCCCCGTGTCTGCACGGGTTTCCTCCGGGTGCTCTGGTTTCCTCCCGCAGCCCAAAGATGTGCAGGTTAGGTGGATTGGTTATGCTAAATCACCCATAATGTCCAATGATGTGCAGGCTAGGTGGGTTAGCCATGGGAAAAGCAGTGTTACCGAGGTAGGGTAGAGGATTGGGATAGGATGGAATACTTTTTAGAGGGTTGGTGTGCACTCGATGGGCTGAATGGCCTGCTTCCACACTACAGGGATTCTGTGAATAATTTTTAGACAGCCCACACTTGCACTACAACTTGGTTGAATAGCTTGTTCTCTTCAGAGGAATAAAACCATCTTTTCTTTTAGTGCTCTTTTCGCCTGGGTTTTGTTTGATTGTCCAGGAGTTTCATTTGTTGATCCCTGAAGACTACAAGACATTGTTACGTGGCTTTGGCAACATTAGTAGCAACTTTCGTGGGTTAAAGGTGGCATTGTGGTAACATCACTGGGCTAGGCATGTAGAGCCACAGGTTAACGATTTGAGGGCATAGGCTTGAATCCTGCCATGGCAGATTGTGAACTTTGAATTCATAAATATCTGGAGTGAAAAACTAGTTTGATGGTGACTATGTGCCCATTGTTCATTATTGTAAAAACCCACCTAGTTCACTAACGTCCTTACGGGAAGGAAATCTGCTGTCCTTATCTGGTCTGGCCTATATGTGACTCCAGACCCACAGCAATGGGGTTGACTCTTAGTTGCCGTCTGGGCAATAAATGCTGGCCTCGTTAGTACAGCCTTACCCCATGAATGAAGAAATAAAACTTGCATTTGGATATAATCTTTCATTATTTCAATACTTTAGACTAAATTAAGTACATTCAAAGTGTAGTCACTGTTGCAACATGGGAAATGCAGCAGCCAATTAGCGCATAGCAAGCTCCCACCTGTTTTCATGATCATTAGTGAGCAATAAATATCTGCAAGGACATTGGTCAGATCTTCCCTGGTCTTGTGCACCGGATTGCCATGGGATCCTTCACATCTGCCCCCTCCATGAAAGCGAACAGGGTTGTGGTGTAATGACAGCACCCATGGCAGTGCAGCATTCCCTCACTGGAGTGTCAGTCTGAGTTAGGTCCTCAAATCTCTTGAGTGTGATATTTGAGCTCAAATTCTAGGCTGGCATCATCTCAAAGTGGAAATCTAGCTGATGACAGCACTTGGTTCCAGTGGCAAGTACAAATAGAAAAGGCTATTAGGCCCATCTTAATTCAATCATCTAGAAAGACCTTGAAGTCTCCCAACAAAAGTTATTCCACTGTCCCATGATCTGATCTCTCACTGTGTTGTGAAGGACTTCCTTTCTCCTCAGTTCAATTTCTCCAATTTCCTGTGAAGATTTATTCCAAATTAGACCCTTCCATTCCCTTACCTCTCTTATCTCCCCCAGTAAGGGATGAGACTGGTGAAAGGTGAAGTCTACTAGACTAGTAAGTCAGAGACCTAGCCTGATGCTTGTAGGATGTTCCAGTCTAATAGTGGCAGCTGATGGAATTTAAAATCAACTAATTAGAAAGCTAGCCTTGTGGCACTGTGGTTGTGTCCCTCTTGTTGGGCCAGGAGGTGCAAGTTCGAGCCACACTTGCTCTAGAGGTGTGCAATAGCATAGAACTATAGAAATGATACTGCACAGAAGGGGTCCAATCAACCCATCTTGTCCATGCTGACCCAGATGTCCTTTCTAATCCCATCTTCCTGCCCACAGCCCATAGTCCTGCAGCTGACAGCATTGCGGGTGCAGATCCAGGGACTTATTAAAAGAGGTTAGGGTCTTTACCTCCACCACCAACTCAGGCAGTGAATTCCAGCACCCACCCTCCTCTGTGTCAATACATTTTTCCCCACATTTCTCTCTAATACTTCTGCCCCTTAGCTTGAATCTATGATCTTAGCTTGGATCTAAGTTTTTGAACTCTCTGTCAAGTGAAAGCGGTTCCTCCTGCCTATTGTACCTCTGCCCCTCACAATGTTGCACACCTCAATCATGTTACCCCTCATCCTTCTCTCTTCCAAGGAAAACTACCCAACCTCTCTGATCTCTCCTCATAGCTACAATATTCCAGCCTGGGCAACATCCTAGCAGACCTTCGCTGCACTCCATCCACAGCAATTACATCCTTCCTGTAATGTGTGGTTACCAGAACTGTGCACAATACTTCAGTTGTGGCCTCACCAGTTATCATTATATCCTTACTTTTGTATTGTATACCTCTGCCAATGAAGGAGAGTATTCCATATGCCTTCTTTACAGCCTTATCTACCTGCACTGCTACTTTTAGGGACCTGAGCACTTTTGTTTTAATTCATTCACGGGATGTGGAGTGTCACTGGCTAGACCAATATTTATTGCCCATTCCTAATTGCCCAGAGGGCAATTGAGAAGCAACCACATTGCTGTGGGTCTGGAGTCACATGTAGGCCAGACCAGGTAAGGATGGTACTTTCCTTCCCTAAAGGGACCAGATGGGATTTTCCCCCAGTATTGACATTGGATTCATAGTCATGGTTAGACTATTAATTCCAGATGTTTATTGAATTCAAATTCTATCATCTGTGGCAAGATTCGAACCTGAGTCCCCACATTACCTGGATATCTGGATTAACAGCGAAAAAACAACTAGCCATCGCCTCCCCTTACTTGCACACTAAGATCTCTCACTTTATCTACCCCTCTCAATATCTTCCCCTTTATTGAACGAGTTGATTTTTAAAAACAGCTAGTCTTCATGAAGATCAGAAAAGTCTCATTTATTGTTGTAAAAACCCATCTATTTCACACTGGAAGTAAATCTGCTGGAACAAAAACTGAAGTTGCTGGAAAAGCTCAGCAGGTCTGGCAACCTCTGTGAAGAAAAAGATCAGAGTTAACGTTTCAGGTCCGGTGACCCTTCCTCAGAACTGATGGTAGCTCAACTTAACTCTGAATTTTTCTTCACTGATGCTGCCAGACCTGCTGAGCTTTTCCAGCAACTTCTATTTTTGTCCCTGATTTACGGCATCCGCAGTTCTTTCGGGTTTTATTTAGCAAATCTGCTGGGTCTGGTTTAAGAGTGTCTTGGTTACCCAGCTCGCTGAAATGGCTAGGGAAAGCCACTATGTTGAAGAACAATCAGAAATGGGGAACAAGTACTGGCCTTGCCGGTGATATCTTCATCTCATAAAAAAGTAATTGCTTTAAAGAATTCCCTCTTCCCAAGTTAAAGTTCTTGTGACCTTCCTGTCCATTAACTCTCACTGCCCAGGTTCACACCCAATGGAGTACTGGTGGAATTATAAATATTTCCCCAGTCAACCTGTTCAGAGATATCATTACACACCTCCGAAGCAGGTGGGACTTAAATCCAGATCTTTGGAGTCAAAGGTAGGGACACTACCACTGCACCACTGCAACCCGCAGTGTGATTATAACCTGGCTTTAGCCCAATTTTTGGAAGAGACCGGATAAAGCAGATTGGCTAAGCAGTGGAAGAACTGATCAGCGACAATCTTTTGCAATGAATAATCTGTCCCTCGTCATGTTTTATTCATTTACCAGTAATTCAGAACATCAATGAAATGTTTCTTTTGTTCTGTTTTCTTTTCCTCAGAAATGGAAACGTGCCATCCTCACACCAAGAATCTGTTTTAATGCAGAAAATTAAAAGATAAACAGAAGCCACACAATTTATACTGAAAACTGGCCATATGTAATCTGAACTACAAATAGCCCAAACTGCATAGCCTCAGTGGGGACCTATAAATGAATCCCTTTAAAGGAATTTGCAGCTGAAATGGCTCATTTAACAGCAATGCCTTCAATGTTTGTAAATAGTAAATGGGTTTGGGAATACGTTCTACTCTTGTTCATTCAAAGGCACTTTCTTTCTGCTTCAGAAAAAAAAAATTCCTAATTATCCAGTGGCTTGTATTCTGCCATTTTAAATAAAAGAACTCAGGAGATTGTTTTCCTGGCAAGAACGGAGATAAACTCAAGCAATCTGCTCTGTCATGCCAAAGTCATTTAATTCACATTATCTGTCCCTTTGAATTGAATATTTAAAAATTCTTTGCTAAAGGAATAAAGTACAAAAGTAGGAAAATGTGGCTACAACTGTACAAGGCTTTGGTGAGATTGAACCACGGTGAGGGCAGCGCAGCGACTTAGCACTGCTGCCTCACAGCGCCAGGGACCTGGGTTTGATTCCAGCCTCGGGCGACTGTGTGGAGTTTGCATATTCTCCCTGTGTCTGCATGGGTTTCCTCCAGGTGTCCTTGCTTCCTCCCACAATCTGAACATGCAGGTTAGGTGGATTGGTCATACTAAATTGTCCAAAGTGACCAGGAGGGTTGTGCAGATTAGCCAGGGTAAATGCAGGGTTATGGGGATAGGGTGGGTCTGGCTGGGATGTCCTTCATAGGGTCAGTACGGACTTGAATGGGCTGAACAGCCTGCTTCCACATTGTCGGGATTCTAAACTTCAGTACTGTGTACTGTGACAGTCCCTATACTTGATAAAGGAATGTAGTTACATCAGAAACGGTTCACTAGATTGATTCTAGAGATGAGGGGTTTGTCCTATGAAGAGAAATTTAGCAGTTCAGTCAGAGTCACAGAATTCCTACAGTGTGGAAACAGGCCATTCAGCCCAACAAGTCTACTCCACCCCTATGAGGAGAATCCCACCCAGACCCACTCCCCTATCCCTGCATTTCCCATGTCTAACCCACCTAATGTAAACATCTCTGAACACTATGGGCAACTTACCATAGCCAATCCACCTAGCCTGCACATCTTTGGACTGTGGGAGGAAACCGGAGCACCTGGAAGAAACCCACACAGTAACGGGGAGAATGTGCAAACTCCACTCAGACAGTCGTCAAGGCTGGAATCGAACCCAGGTTGCTGGCACTGTGAGGCAGCAGTGCTAACCACTGAACCACCATACTGCCCTTAAACAGCAATAACTTTATCCCCACGTGGGCTTGAACCACCAACCTTTCAGTTAGCAGCCAAACACCCTAACCGATTGCGCCACAGAGACGAGCTGGGCTGATACACTTTCTGGAGTTTAGAAGAATGAGAGGAGATCTAGTTGGGGTATATATTATGCTAAAAGGGATTGATAAAGTAAATCTACAGAGTACATTCCCCCTTCTGAGGCACTGAGGGACAATAGGACATAATTTTAAGATGATGGGCAGCAGATTTAAAACAGAGGTGAGGAGAAATTATTCCCTCAAAAGGTCATGAATCTGTGAAATTCACTTCCCCAGATTGTAGTGGGACATTGAGTAAATTTAAGGAGGAGATAGACAGATTTTTAATTAGTAATGGGTAAAAAGGTTAGGGATAGTGGGCAGGAAAGTGGAGTTGAGGCCAAGATGAGATCAGCCATGATTGTATTGAATGGAGGAGCAGGCTTGAGGGGCTGAATGGCCTACTCCTAATTCCTGGTTTTTCTGTAATAGCGAAGGTGCTGGTGAAAATGTTCTGGTCCTCCTCCGTTTCTGTTTGCGTACTGGGCATTCTATTGACCTCAGCACCCACCTTTCAGGTGGTTGGCTGTTTCGATTCAATTCAATTCTCCTCAGAGCAGAAAAAGTTAAGGGGGAATTTAGTGGAGGCATTCAAAATTATGAAGGGGTTCAATAAAATACAGAGGAAAGAGTTGTTTCCCCTAGTCGGTGATTCAATAACTAGCAGCTAAGAGAATGATCACAAGAATTGGTGGAGAGATGAGAAGAACTTTTGTTCACAGCAAGTTGATACGTTGCCTTAAAGGTTTGTGGAAGTTGATTCAATCTGGATTTTCAGGCAGGAACCGAATAGATGTTTGGAGAGGAGTTTTTGCAAAGCTAAGTAGAAAGAGGTGGGCAGTGGGATTCCTTGGGTACCTCCTTTGATGAGCGGACAGAGACTTGGTGGCTTGAATAGACTCATCCTATCTTCTCATATCGTTTATATAAGTGTCAAAAATGGGCAGAGGGTGTGAGTTAAAATTGGGTGCTTGGGGTTTAAGTTTATTTCACGCAGTATGCACATGATGGATATCCTTGTGTCCCATTCCGATTATCGCAGTTGTTGCAATCCCAGCAGTCTCACTTGGGATGGCCCATAGGATAGAGGAGCAGAATTAGGCCATTCAGCCCACCGTGTCTGCTCCGCCACTCAATCATGGCTGATATGTTCTTCAACACCATTCTCCTGCCTTCTCTCCGTAACCCTTGATCCCCTTCCTAATCGAGAACCTATCTATCTATCTCTGTCTTAAAGACATGCAATGACTTGGCCTCCACAGCAATGAGTTCCACAGATTCACCACCATCCCGCTGAAAAGATTCCTCCTTATCTCAGTTCTAAAGGGTCGCCCCTTCACTCTGATGCTGTGCGCTCAGGTCCTAGTGTCTCCTACTAGTGGAAATATCTTCTCCACATCCACGCCTCTCAGTTTGATGTGAAGTTTCGAAAGCATTGGGTCTCTTCCTTTTCCTGATACAGGCAATCCCTGGGTTGTGAACAGGTTCTGTTCTGAAGTCAGTTCGTGAGTCAATTTATTCACAAGACAATTTGTTCTCAAGTGGAACATAATACAAGACAATGTTGTTCCTAAGTACAGGAAATGTTTTTTTTTATCCAGTCAAAGGATGTGGGCATCACTGCATTTATTGCTCATCCCTAATTGCCCCACAGGGCTTTTGAGAGTCAGCCACATTGCTGTGGGTCTGGAGTCACATGTAGGCCAGACCAGGTAAAGATGGCAGATTCCTTCCTGAAAGGGATTAGTGAACCAGATGGGTTTTTAACAACAACTATCATCAGACTTTTAATTCCAGGTTTTTATTGAATTCAAATTCCACGATCTTCCATGGTGGATTTGAACCCAGGTCTCCAGAATACTACCTGGGTCTCTGGATTAACGGTCTGATGACAATACCACTAGGGCCACCACCTGCTTATCATGCGCTTGGTCTTTAAATTCTCAAACCGTATGTGGGATCATGTTTGTAAATACGGACATTCTTAAAGCAGATATTCATATATCAGGGACCCCCTATGTATATTTTTGAGCTAGATCTTGGGGTGAATAGGCCAATTTTAAACAAATCTTGAAAGTATTGAAAACTGTGGGGGTGGAGGGTATAGTGTAGAGCTTCAGGGGGGCTTTGGCAAGTTGGTGGAATGGGCAGCTAGGTGGTCGATGAAGTTCAATGTGGAGAAGGCAAGGTGGGGCAGTGTTGGGGGTGTGGTGGAAACACAGTGGCACAGCAGTTAGCACTGCTGCCTCAAAGTACCAGGGACCCAGGTTCAATTCCACCCTGTGTATTGTTTGCACATTCTCCCTGTGTCTGTGCCAGTTTCCTCTGGGTGCTCTGGTTTCCTCCTACAGTGCAAAGATACACAGGTTAGGGTGGATTGGCCATGTTAAATTACCCCATAGTACCATGGGATGTGCAGGCAGGGTGGATTAGTCAGAGGAAATGCAGGGTTACAGGATAGAGAGTTGGGTTCAGGTGTAATGCTCTTTGGAGGGACAGTACAGATTCAATGGATCTGCTTCCATACTGTAGGGATTCTATGAGATTGGTTCTATAAGTGGAAGGACAAACATTTTGGTACATCAAATTTGGAGAGACAGGACAAAACAAGGGGAATTATTCCTAACAGTGTGCACGAACAGTGTGTATAAGTTACTAAAGGTGGCAGGTCGTGAAGACAGCAGTTATAAAGCATGTAGTATTGTAGGCTTCATTAATAAGGGCACAGAGTAAAACAACCAGGAAGTTATGCTCAATTTATATGAGACACCAGTTGGATTTCAGATCGACTATTATATACAATACAACCTGGCCCCAAACTTTAAGAAGGATGTGAATGTATTGGAAAGAGCATGGAAGAGATTTAGGAGAATGGATCCAGGGATAAGCAACACCATTCATGATGATAGATTGGAGAATGTGTGAATATTTCCTTTTGAGAAGTCAAGGCTGAGAGGAGATCTGATAGAAGTTTTCACAATCATGATGGATCTGGACCAAGTAGATACGTAGAAATTGTTCTCATTTGTAGTAAGATTGTGAATCAGAGGGCACAGTTTTAAAGTGTGTTGCCAAGGAAGCAAATGTGAGCGGGGGTGAGGGGAATAGCCTTTCATTCAGCGAGCAGTTAGGGTCTGGGTTGCACTGCCTGGAAGTGCAGTGGAGGCAGGTTCAATTGAAGAGGGTTATTTAAATAAGAACAACAGGCTAGGATACTGAAAAAAAGGCAGTGGATTGGCACAATGGCAAAATGCTCTGAGAGCTAATGTAGTCACAATGGCCAAATGGTGTCTTTCTGCACAGTAAAATTCTGAGATCCTGTAACTCTGAAATAGTCTAGGAAGTCAATCAGTTACATTTGAGAAGGTGATTTACGTTCCACCTTCTCAAGGGCAAGTAGGGATGCACAAAAAGTACTGGCCTCCCCTCCAATTCTCTCATCTCATCTCATCATAGAATTCCTACAGTGTGGAAACAGGCTATTCAGCCCATCAAGACCACACCAAAGACCAACCCATCCAGACCCACCCCATAATTCCACATCTCCCATGGCTAATCCACCTAGCTCACACGTCCCTGGACACTATGGGCTATTTCCCATGGCCAATGCACATCTTTGGACGGTGGGAGGAAAGCACAGCACCCAGAGGAAACCCACGCAGACACGGGGAGAACGTGCAAACTCCACCCAGACAGTCACCTGAGGGTGAAATCGAACCCAGGTCCCTAGCGCTGTGAGGCTAACCATGGAGGCAGCATGCTGCTCATGAACGAATGAAATCAAAATCTGACTTGGGCATACATCAGCATACCCATTTTCCTAGCATTTGTTATTGATATTCAAACGGGTGATATGACTTTCTCCAAATTTTGATTGCAAGTGTTTTAATGATTTTGCATCATGTTTGATCGGCAGGGATGGTACAACAAACTGGTCAGCAAAGTTGGCACTTTAAAAGTGAGAAGCACAAACTAGAACAGTCCTCTCACTCCCTTCTGTTGGGATCTGAACTCATGTCTTTGAGTATTTCGCCAAACCTCTGGCATTACAAACATGAACCTGTCATCAACAGTTCTGAAGGAGAGTCATTTCAGACTTGAAACATTAACCGAAAGAACTGCGGATGCTGTAAATCATGGACAAAACCAGAAGTTGCCGGAAGCTCAGCAGGTCTTCTTCAAAGGGTCAAGGGAGCCGAAACGTGAACTCTGATTTTTTTCTCCACAGATGTTGCCAGATCTGCTGTGCTTTTCCAGCAACTTCTGTTTTTGTTTCGAAACCTTAACTCTGTTCCTCTCTCACTGCAGATGCTTCCCCAGCATTTTCTGGGTTTGTTTCTGATCTCTAGTGTCTGAAGTGTTTTGCTTTTACCTGATAATGTATGACTTGAAAGGCAGTGTGGCTTTAGTGCCTGGTTACTTTAGCTTTGTGTCAGGGGACAATAAAAGAGCTGGATTCTGCTCAGATCTTTCAAAAAAAAAAATAAACCATTTGCCCAACTAACCTCCATCACCCGCTTGTAGATCTGATTGTACGTTCGGATTTGTGCTAAACTGAGGCTCTGTTGTCAAGTGCCCTACAATTAGTAGAGCTGTACTTTAAGGATAATTCATTACCTTAGAGTCTGGCTTTGAGAGACTGTAGGCGTTTTAAACCAAACAATATTAAGTAGCCATTTCCCAACATCCCTTTACCACTGTTTTTTGTTATTTAGCGACTCTTTCTAATCAGCAGAAATTACAGTTTTGTTTCGAGATGATAATTGCTGTTGTTGGTTTTACATAAAATACAGTTGATCCTCTGTACACCGGCAATCAGATTCTATGCCATTTTAATTTTCCAATGTGTGGCCCTTCTATTTTCTCTTTCAGGATATGTTTTTGAAGCAATTAGAATTTTAATAGGATATTTTCAATTGTAATAGCCCCATCATTTCCTTCAAGTCATTTTCTCATAATAACATGTGTTGAAGTGAACATATTAGAAACTGCATGGTTCTCTCAGCCACTCTGGGTCTGTTATTGATATGCAAATGGTTGATAGAGTTCACTTCTGAGTTTTAATTTAAAAACTTCCCTTCCCCTTAATGTTTCTGAGCTCTAGGGCAAGCAATCATATTCAGCCCCCTGCCAACTCCCCCCACCAACAACCCTCTCTCTCCATCACCCCCACTCCCAGTCCCCACATCAAATGGCTCAGCAAAGATTTAGATTTTGACACTTGAGAAATCAGAAGTGCAGAACAAAGCTGGGATGAACTCCCTAAACCCATCGTTCATGTCCTTTAATTCTCTACATCTCTTGGAATGATAGACCAAATAGGAAGGCCATTTGGCCCATTGTGTTTGTGTTGATTCTTTGAAAAACTGTCCATTTCATTCCACCAGCTCCACCCTTTCCTCATTATCCTGCAACAATTTGCTTTTCAGTATGTAACCAATTTCTATTTTACCAAGAGATAGTAAGAACTGCAGATGCTGGAGTCAGAGATAACACAGCGCGGAGCTGGAGGAACACAGCAGGCCAGGCAGCATCAGAGGAGCAGGAAAATTCCCGACCTGAAACGTCAACTTTCCTGCTCTTCTGATACTGCATGGTCTGCTGCGTTCCATTTTCCCAAGTTACTTGACATCTAACTTTTGTTTAAACTCTCATCTTTGAAAGAATCTGCTTTTATTAACCTTTTCAATAAAGATATTACTTTTGATATTCCTTTCAAGTTTAATTTTTGGTCATTATCCATTTGAGTCTTCCGGTGGCAAGCTTATTTACTGTGGACAGATTTGAAGCAAAGGTTTATTTCATCCAAGCCATAGAAACCTAGAAATTAAGCAATGCAGCATTAGCTTACGGACAGTTTATGCATTTGTCTGAAATTGTCTAATTTAATGGCGGTTAACCAGCTTAAACTAACAGATTAATGTCTCAGTTATGCTGATGCATGATTATAGATCTTAGGTCTCAGCAGTGATATTGCACAACATAGTAGGCTTTCATTTTCATAAATTTTATCCAGGCCTCCATTTATTTTCCTCCTTTCAACATTGTAAATCGTATGATCCTCTAATCTTCCTACATAGTTTATCACTTTTTATCTTTGGAATTATTCATGTCATTTTTTTTATCCTGGGGACTGGTTGAAGAGGAATTTACATAAACTTTTAACTAGTGAAGATCTTTGTAGTATGTCTTTAATTCGGAGTTGTTTAATTTAAATGATTTAATAATTTGAATTATTTGTAGTTGTAAATTCTTGCTTTGTTGACTTGATTTCGGATAATATCTAAGTTTGCTTTTGTATGGCTTCAGGATGTCCAAAAGTGCTTTATAGCTGAAGTGATATTCCTGAGTCATTAGAAAGCAGGAAAGGCAGCAGTCAAATTGCATACAATAAGGTCCTTTAACTAGGAATGAGATAATGGGCTGATGAACTATTTGTTTTAGTCATCCATTGACTCAAAACACCAATTAAAAACCTTCAAAATTCTTCAAAACTGTGTACTAAGATCTTTTACATCCAGAGAGCAGATGGGGCTGCGCTGCTGTAGAATATTGTAGAATATCATCTTATTGTCAGTGTTGTGTAATGTGAACTGCTAAAATCATTTAGAGTTCTTTTTATCTCACTGTTGAATTATCAAGAGTAGACTGCGTTTGGTGTGAATTAAGGAGGCCAACTTTGAGACTGAGTTGGTTACAGCAGTGAGAGTCCCTGACTATCGGGGAGAGAGGAGAAGCGAGTTGACAAACAAGGGACTTATCACTGTAATTAATAGTCTGGATTGTTGAAATATAAGAAGTTAAAATGAAATATTTTGTGTGCCCAAACTTTGAACTAAACAAAGACAATAGTGGAAAACCTACAATGCCTGTTAATCTTCCAGCCCGTTATAGGTGTGCTTTGTATTTTCAATTATAGTGGTTCATCATACAATCTGGTATAATGACTTCCAATCCTACAACAGTGAACAACGTTCAAAGTTCTGAAGAGAAGAGGTGAAATTGTTGACAACATCAAGCCAATTTGCCTTTACTTCCATGTCATCATGCACTCAATTTAAGATTTGGGGGAAAATGGTGGAGTAGCATCAATACCATTGGACTAGGAATCAAGAACTCCTAATGATCTGGGAGATAAGCACCCAACCATGGAAAATTATGAAATATAAATTTGATAAAAATCTGGACTAAAACGTCATAATGGTGACTTATGTAAACACTGTTTAATTATTGTTAAGATCCCAGGAACCTGGTCCAATCATGTCCTTTTAGGGAAGGGAATCTGCTGCCCTTATCCGGTCTGGCATAAAGTTGACTCCAGACCCACAGCAATGTAGTTGACTCATAATTTCCCTCTGAAATGGCCAAATAAGCCATTGGGTTCAAGGGCGATCATGGATGGGCAACAAATGCTAGCCTTACCAACAACACCCACATCCCATGAACAAATGAAAAAAAAATTACTTCATCAGCTGTAAAGCATTGTGGGATGTCCTGAAGTTATGAAAAATTCCGTTCAAATGCAAAACATGATAGTTAGAAATATTGGTCAATGTCTAAATATTAATTTATTATAAAGATTTTGTATCAGTTACGAATATATTTAACAGATGAATTTAACAGTTTCAAACTTTCTGCCTGTAAAATTAGAAAATAACCATTGAGTGGAATTCAACAAAAATGCCTTTAAGTTACTTAATAAAACAGGATAGAATATACAAGTAGTAATGAGGCTTCAAATGCTGCAAAATTATCAGAAAGAAAAAGTTCTGTGGTGGCTTGGAGAGAGGCAAAATAATATTTTATTGTTAAGAAAAGAAAATGATAAATGACAAAGTCATGGTCTATTTCTAAATGAGATAATAGATGGCAAAGACATCTTCTATTATGAAATTAAAATAATAATTGGGAAAGTAATACTCTGTTAAACAAAATAGCAAATGGCAAAGGAATATTTTATTCATAAATAAACTAGTAACTGTCACAGTAATGTGTTTCTGCTAAATTAGATAATAAATGGCAAAGTAATATTTTATTAAATAAATGAATGAATAGCAACATAATATTTTAATTGAGACATTTTGAATATATCTAAAGAAATGAAACACTTAACTAGGGTATTTTCAACAGAAGAAAGTGTAGAATTAAAAGATAAAATTGAAATGCAGTCACTTATTAACACAGTTTAAAATTAAATGCTGCCATTAAATGTGTGAACTTTTTTTTAACATTTCTAATTCTTAGTCGGAGTAATATTGATTTTGACGCAGATTTGGTTTAAATTGTTAGCAGCAGACTGTCCAGAAAACAAGGTGGTGTCCAGGATACTGTTACTGAATGTTGGGCATATGGTATAAACGAGCAATCGAATAATAAAAAGCCTGAACCTATCTTTATAATTTGTGCAGCCCCATCCCTCTCCCTGGGTTACAATCTGAACAATTTTCTTGTCAAGGAAATTAGAAATGGGATGAAATCGTTCACGAGACAAATTGGGAAAATCCGTCATGCCATTCGACAAATACAGTCAGCCACTGGTACACTTTATACTTTATTTCCAGGAATTGACAGATATCTGGTGCTGGGACTTTTATGAACTTGTCTCCGTTCAGGTTTTAACGATAAGCGTCTTAGGAACCTCACCGGTACTGCTGGGAAACGAGTTAAAATGCGGGAGACGCGCTGTGCTCCGAAAAAGTCAGTTCCACTTACTGACAAAGAAATTACTTCTCTCAATTCGTTTATCGCTTTCATGTTGAGATCTTTCTCTAACTGAGCCCTCGGGAGGGGGTTGTCCCGCCTGAAATCTTCAGCTTTTTCTCCTGCTCCGGGACCCACAACAAGTGCTGGTAACTCCAGGTTGCAGGCAGACAGAGACAGGGAGGGAGAGGGGGCGCGGTGGGGTTAGACAGATCTGGATCGACTGAAAAAGCGCCGTCTCTCTGCCACTCTCCGCTTAAAGGGGGAGACCCTACGCTGCAAAGCTTCTCTGTTTTTTATATTATTTTTTGAAGGCAGGAGGACGGAATGCCCCTAATAAACCGGATCGAACCCTGTCACAGCTCGGGAAAAGTAGACACTGCATGAATTTGGAGATGTCGAAGCAAGCCCGATATTTTAATATAGATCATATTATTTAAAATGACCTGCAGACTCAGTTATCTTTACTAATCCATTTTAGCTGTGCTTTAATTTTTAACGCTTAAATTTAAATAAAGGCACAGATAGATCACTTTTTTTTCTATAAGTACCTATCTTAACAATCAAAAACAGAAGGTGCTGGTAAAGCTCAGCAGATCTTTTCCAGCAATTTCTGTTTTTATTTCTGGTTTACAGGATCCGTAGTTCTTTCTTTAACACTATCGTCTGTGTACGAAAGTACACCGGACGCCACCCTCAGAATATGTATGTAGACGTACAGGGTTAATGTCACATTTAGACTTTGATCCTATATTTAGATTTTGTATGTGTCTAATAACCTGCCCTTAGATCTAACGGAGCTGTCTCAGATATGACATGGATACAATTCAGTCCCATTTTAAACCGTGTGTGATAACATTCGACATTGTGCACCCATCTCATGAGATAACTTTCCATTATCCGCACAGGAAACACACACACACACACACACAGTGACACACACAAATAGGACAATGGGGTGGGTCTGCATGGGATGCTCTTCAGAGAGTTGGTGCGAATTCGATGGGCCGAATGGCCGGCTTCCACACTGTAGGGGTTCTATGATTCTAAACACACAGACACACACGCACAGACTGACACACAAGCACTCAGACAAATAGGCATAGTCTGACTCACATAAAAACACACTCTTACGTGCTGGAGCACACTGGTTCATATATAGAAACACTGACCCATACTTTCCAACGCAGAGACACCTTCTGCACCCTCTTAAATTTAATCCGAATGTACGTCAGTAATCCGTAATTCCAACAAAATATTTCACCTCTCTTCTGTCCTTGAAAAGGCTCCTCAATTTAGTTTGGTTGCCTGTCATGTGTCGCTCTGAGGCTCACTGTTGCGCTTGATAGTCTCTCTGTGAAGTGCCTGTGGATATTCACCTCACTGAAAGTGCCACATAAATGTAATTGGTGAACAACCGGAGGAGTGGAGTGAGCGGTGGGGGTGAACGGTGGTGGAAGGTTTCCGTGTAAGAACCAGTTGGTGTCACTTCTGTCAATTTCCTGCCAGTTTCACTTGTCACTTTCAATCCACTGCTCCATGCTGTTACACCCCTCTCACTTCTGTCTCCCACTCTTTCCTTTTCTACTTCCTCCTCTCCCCTTCTAACCTTCACCCCCTCTGCCCTCCCTCTCCCTCATCCCCCTCTCCCTTTCTCCTCTCATTCTCTTTCTACCCTGTTTCCCTCTCCCCACTCACCTTCTCTATCTCCCCCCTCCCTGTCTTCCCACTATCCCTCTCCTTCTCCCTCTCTGCCCCCCTCTCCCTCACCCCTTTGTCTCCCCCTCTCCCTCTCTTCACTCATTCTCTAGCCCTGCTCTATTTCTATCCCCTCCCCCCTTCTCCCTATTCCCCCTTCTTTATCTCTCCCCTCAACTTATTTTTATCAATCTCTTCCTCCCTCTCTCCCCATCTCTTTTCTCTGTCTCTCTGCCCCCCCATCCTTTCTCTCCCTCTCTCCACTCATTCTCTCTTTCTATCCTCTTTCCCTCTTCCTCCCACCTTCTCTACTTCTCCTCTTCCCTTCTCCCCCTCTCAGACTCCCTTTCCTATCCACCACCATCTCACTTTCTCTCCCCTCTCTCTGTCCGGATGACTTTCCATGTGAAATTAAATTTTGTAGAGGGTCTGGAATGGGGGGTGGGGGTTGTGGGGGATTACAGAAACTGAAAACCTCTCTCCTGACCGGACACATCCCTGTGATTTTGGCTGAGATTTTCTGCAACTCCAGGAGGTCAGATTCCAGAGTAAATGTTAGACTAAGAACCAGAGACATTCAGTGGCTGCTACGCCACTCCAGATAAAGGACAGCTACTCAACCACAGAATTGTATTTGATAGGAATAGGATTGTATTGCTCAGTCCTCATATCGAAATCAGCACCCTCCTAGGCAGGGCTGTGTACGTTGATAGCGTGTTGGTCCATGTTGGAATGTGTAAATAATCAAGCCGACAGACATCAAACTTTTTATTTCTTTTATTTTCTAATTTTTTTTCTTAAGAAAGAATCGCTACCTTTGGACATAAGATGGCACCATAAGTAGTGACTTGTAAACTTTTCAACCCATTTGAGTACATGTGACAATATAGTTAATTCAAATCAATTCAAACATTTAAGGCTAACACTGTGCATATAGCTACAGGTTCCCAATTGTGTGTGAACAGGGAGTGCAAGTGAAGCAATAGGTTTTCTTCTCGCACTAAGGAGTGGTTTTCACTCCTTGATACAGTTGTAGACTCACTGTCCCAGGGGAGAATGGTTGATGCTGTGTCCAGCAGCTTCACAGGAGGACCATGCATAGGCCCAACAGGAGCCCATAATACCAGCCTTGAGGTGCAGTGGGGAGAGACCACAGTCTAAAGCCTTTCTGCTGAAGCTAAATGGGGGTCCGTTCAGTTATTGGGCCCTCCCAGTGCCTCAAATATATGTAAAAAATATCTTGCATAAGTGAGAAATGCCTTGGGTTTGTTTGTTGGAACTGTGAGGAAAGTCAAACTCCAATGCTTGTTTGTTTCCCCATACGTTAGGATTGTACTGAATCCAACTGCTTTAGTGACTATGTTTGTACATAAAGATCTTTTATGAATAAAAATCATCTTCTTGAAATTAAAAAAAAACAGCTTTGAGGAAAACAAGGATAAGTGCACACCCAAATAAATGGGCAAATGACTTAGCCCTCCTCCTCTCTCCCCTTTTTGTGCACACAAAAATGCACTCTGAAGGGCAGTCATGTTGTGCTCCAAATGTTAGCTCAATTTCTTTCTCTCTCTCTCTCTCCACAAATGCTACCAGAACTGTTGAGCTTCTCCAGAACTTCCTGCCTTTGACCCATTACATATATTTGTGCCTGCATGTGTTTGTATATGTGTGTATGCATATGTATGTCTGTGAACATGCTTTTGTGTATGACTAATTGCCTGTACATATATATATGTGTTAGTATGTACGTGCATGATTGATAAACATGCACATTATGTATATATGTATTATATGCAGGCATACATGTGGTTGAGGATGTATATGTCTATATATTCATATGTGTGTAAACATAAGGGTGCATTTATTTTTGTGCAGTGCATATATGTGCACATGAATGCGTGTATGTGTATGTATTGTGTGGGCATATATATCAGTGTGATATAAATATCTATATATTTATACACAAGTGCAAGGGTTTAGGCCCGAAACGTCGAGTTTTCCTGCTCCTATGATGCTGCTTGACCTGCTGTGTTCATCCAGCCCCATGCTTGTTATCTCGGATTCTCCAGCATCTGCAGTACCTTTTATCTCTGATGCATGAGTATGGGTGTGGGTATATATATGCCATTTTATACGCACATATAAATGTGAATATACTTATGGGTGGTGTATGAGTATTTGAAGAAACAAGACAAAATTATTGTATTTATTTAGTACCTTTCCCAGGCGCTCCCCCAGCAACTTACAACCAATGTCCTTAGTTGTCCAAACGGGATATGTTCTCACTACGTATTTCTGTGTGCACATTTAAAATGAAGATGAAGAGTCATCTCGACTTGAAACATTAGTTTGCTGTCCCTCCATGGATGCTGCCTGACCCACTGTGATTCCCAGCAGTTTTTGTTTCCAGTGCATGTAAATGTAGTCTTGTATGAATATGAGTTGTCTTTGGTTTATTGGATAGAGTCAAACTCCAATAATTTGTTTCCTTGATATGCTACTGTGTAGAGCCGAACTATCGTTGTGCCTATGTATATGCATAAAGTTGATTTTTATGAATAAAGTATATTTTTGAAATAAAAAAGATCTAGAAATATGGGTCACAGTTTAAGAATAAAGGGTCGCCCATTTAAGACAGAGGTTAGGAAAGATAAATTCTCTCAGAGTATAGTTAGCCTGTGGAATTCCCCTTCTCAAAGGGCAGCGGGTGCAAAATCTTTAAATATTTTTAATGCAGAAGTAGGTCGAGTCTTGGTTCCCAACTGGATGAACGATTTATGGGGTGTGTGCTGGAATGTAGAATTGAAGTTAATATCAGAGCAACCATGACCTTATCGAATGGTGGAGTGGGTTTGAAGGGCCGAGTGGCCTACACTTGTTCCTTGTTTGTATGTTTCTACAAAACAGTTTTCATTTGGTGCATGCTGCTGATAAAGAGTTAAAGCATCCTTCTGAGTGTGGTCAGCCTACTCACTCATTCAGATCTGCTTCACTTCAAATCAGTGATGTTTAACAATTGACCCAAAACACTCATTGTTTTAAATATAAGCATTCGGTATAAAGATGGGACTGTAAAATTCTGCATTGGAATATTTCAGCTCAAGTGCATAATACTGGCATGAATGTAATTCTCTTACTTGAAATTAAACTTTCTTCTTTCTAATATTTTTGCGATAGGTTTGATCATAGGGTTCAGTAGAGATTTACCAAAATGTTGCCAGTATGGAAGGTTTGAGTTATAAAGAAAAGCTGGATAGGCTGGGACTTTTTTCACTGGAGCAGAGGAGATATAGAAGTTTATAAATAATGAAGAGTATAGATAGGGTTAATGGTAGTTCTCTATTCCCTAGGATGGGGGATTTCAAGATTAGGGGCACATTTTAAAGGTCAGAGGAGAGAGATTTAAAAAAGACACGAGGGGCATTTTTTTTAAACACAGAGTGTGGTTTACGTGTGGAATGAACTTCCAGAGGAAGTGGTGGATATGGGTACAGTTACAACGTTTAGAAGATATTTGGATAAGTATATGAATAGGAAAGGTTTGGAAGGGTATGGGTCAGGATCAGGCAGTTGGGACTGGTTTAGCTTTGGATTATGTTCAGCATGGACTGATTGGACCGAAGGGTCTGTTTCTGAGCTGTATGACACTACTGATCTACTGATGCATTCAAAACAGAGCATTGAGGTAAGCTCGTCGCTTTAACAGCATCAAGATTTCTACAGAAAGAGGGATTTAAAAAGAGTGTAATTAAACAGGAAATAAAAAGAGAGAGAGAAATCGAGGTGTGGAAAGTTGCACATAATCAAAAAGGGAAGAACAGAACAAAAGATACATGAACTAAGGAAAAAATGGAGAGCAAGATAAAGAGAGAAGGGGTGTTAAGTTGCAGAGATATTGAAACAGAGAATGACAGGGAGATAAAAGCTGAGATAGGAGAGATATTGAGACATGAGAGAGAGAGAAAGAGAGAAAAAAAGAGGTAGAGATAGGCATTTAAAAAAAAGACTAATTCATGGCATGTGGGGCATCTCAGATGAGATCAGTATTTATTGTCCAATGGTTTGGAACTAACCAGCTTGCTTAGCCATTTCAGTGGCATTTAAGGCACATCGCGGCAGGTCTGGAGTCACATGTAATTCAAACTGGGTCAGGATGACAGATTTCCATCCCTAAAGGGCATTAGTGAAGCAGATGTTTTTTTTAATGACAATCCAGTAGTTTTGTGGTCACTGTTATTGAGACTCTTTTTTTAAATTCCAGATTTATTTGATTAAATGATTGTAAATTCCCTAGATGCGGTGGTGGTATTTAAATTCCAATCTCTGGATCATTAATTTAAGCCTCTGGTTTACTCATCTAGTTATATAACCACATTGCTGCCATAGCCCCCGAGATGGCCCTTCTGCCAGTTGGCATTCCTCCAGTAAAAGCATGGTCATTGGGTGCAATGGGTGCAAATTGCTGGGAGCACATTTGGACAGGAATACAGTGAGCAATAGTGGGAGATTTCTACATTCTGATTTGATACCAATGCATTCACTTCACTGCCAACCTTTAACCTTTGTTAATTTTAGACAATCTGTCGAAATGTTAAATCCAATTAGCCAAGCTGCAAGAACTTTTCTTTACATAATCCGCAGTCACTGTTCTTTGAAACTCACTTTTACTGTTTGAGATTGAAAAGCTAATTGAAGGAAGTGGTGACATGAATTCAGGACTAGTCATTTACAATCCATCAGTGCCAAGAGGGACATTTTAACTAAACTTGCCAAGTGGGAAACACAAGGGGTTGATAGAACACTGATTCTCCTCTATACTTTTCATTGGCGTCAATAGAGAAGTCGAACAGTGGGAGTAACATTGTACCCAATTCCGTCAATTATTCAATTGGCAGGATAAATTTACATTGGTATCCCCCATCCCTTCCCATCTCCCCCATTGGGTGGAGTGTCATATCAGGATTCCAACTTACAAATGGCTTTTCCCACATGCCAGGTTGGGTCAAAACTGTACCTCTCACATAGTTCAAATCAGAATAATTCCTCCTTTGCAACTAAGCAATTTATGTATGTACCCTATTCTTATCTTTAGATGTATAGTGAAGCCAGCAAAAAGCCTATTATTCAGAGAACTGAATTGACATTTTGTAAAAGCTAAGAGGTGTCCGTATATCTAATGCTTGTGGAAAAGGTCAGCAGGTTCTTCAAGTTCAGAAAGGGTTAACTTTTTGGATGTCAATCTTCATGGGTGCTTCAGGTCCCACCTTTCCCTTTTAGATGCTAAAGATATGTTATACATATAACCTGGATGTTACAGATCCAGGTTAATGACAGGTGTAGTTAGATACATGGACATGGCTACTCGAGAAAGATTTTTATTTCCAGTTAACTTGTGCTCATCCAAAGCTCTGTTACTCATGATCTAACGCAACACTGGCCGGAACAATTAGCAACCCATTTGACTCCTTCAACAGTCACTCCCTTCACTATCGGCACTCAATAACAGCAGGGTGCCCCACCCACAAGATGCACTGCAGCTGCTCACTAATCCTTCTTCATCAACATCTTCTAGACCTGTGACATCTATTAATCAGAAGGACAAGGGAGGCAGATACAATCACTAAGCTGACTTGGAAATATATTGTACCTTCACTGTCACTGGGTCAAAATACAGAGACTCCCTCTTTTGCTGGGGCAGCATCTACACCTCAAGGACCAGAGTGATTCAATGTGGCAGATCATCACCAAATTCACCAGGCAACGACGGATGGCCAATAAACCCGAGCTAGACATGGACACCTACATCCCATGTACAAATCTTTAAAATTCCCACTCATCCGTGTGCCCTCTGACTTACATGGCTCCAGTGTTGTGATTTATAAGTGTTCATCCTCATTTGCAAATCTCTCCATGGCCTCTCCTCTGCTATCTCTGTAACCTCCTCCAGACCCACAACTATCTGTGATCTCTGCACTCCGTTGATTTTGGCCCCGAGATCAGCATTGATTCTAACCTGTGACTGTATGATTAGTTGCAACATGGATAGCAGTAAACATTGTTGCTGTAGGTCTGGAGTCACACAATGGCAGGTTTCCTCCCTTGTTACATCAATCATGACGGTTCCATAGTCACCAATATTGAGGCTCACTTCTAATTCCTAGGAATTTAGTTTGAATTCTACGAACTGTTCTGAAGGGATTTGAATCTGCAATGGCAGGCTATTAGCCTGGGCCTTCTAGGATTGCTGGTCAAGTGAAGTTACCACTATAATGCTACAATTTCCCACCACAGAGGCTATGGGAGTTCAGTGGGATCTGGATGTTAGACAAATAGGGGCATTTAACAAGAGAAGTAGCTGATGTAGAGTTGGGTGTGGTCAAAACCCAAGTGACACCAGAAGGTGCAGTAGTAGTGTCCCTAGGTCTGGTCCAGAAGATCCGTGTTCAAGCCCCACTTGTATGACAACATAACCCTCAGGGCAAGGCCACCTGTGCTGTAGCAGTGCAGAGTTGCTCATCATAGAATCACTGTGGAAGCAAGCCATTCAGTCCGGAAAGATCATCCCAATCCTTTACCCTATCCCTGTCACCTGACATTTCCATGTTAATGCGCCTAGCCTGCACATCTTTAGACTGTGGGAGGAAACCGGAGCACCTGAAGGAAACCCACACAGATGGGAGAAGAACGTGCTAACTCCACACAGACAGATGCCTGAGAGTGGAATCGATCCTAGGTCCCTAGCACTGTGAGGTAGTAGTGTTAACCACTAAGCCACTGTTCCGCAGACAGTCGTAAGAGGGCTCCAGTTTAAGCTCAAGTTCCAGAATGTTTTGTACCCCAGCCATCTGTGCTCACTCTGTGCTCACTCTGTGCTGCCCTCCGTCATTCGGCCATGATTTCAAATCCCACTGTGGTACATGGTCTGAATTGAATTTAATCATTTTTTAATCAAAAAAATGGAATTAAAAGCTAGATAAATGGGGACCTTTGTTGCCATCCTTTCGGGAGGGGAGATCTACCATTTTTATCCCATCTGGCCTACACGTGACTCCAGACCCACAATGTGGTTGACTGCCTTTGAAATGGGCCTAGTAAAAGCCATTCCGTTTTTAGGGAATGAGTAACAAATGCTGGTCCACATCGCAATTACTGAAAAATAAGACTTTTTTAAAGCAATGAGGCAGATTATAATGGGCCAATGCTCGTTGGATTCCTGGGTATAAGTGTGGCGCACGCAGTTACAGATTCTTGGGAATGGGGCTTTGGAAAGGGTGGCGCGGTCTCAAGCGTGTGAGGTACTTCCGAGTGTGAGAGACGGTACAGACAGTGGTTGGGTTGTACACGCGTTAACTGGAGCCCCGAGATGAACTGCGGGGGGGATCATTTATACTCCTTCACAAACCCCTTCAGCTGTGGGAGCAGTGTAATTGGAAAGGGAGGGGTTTGAGACAAGCAGAATGTTGGACAAACTCAACAAGGTCTGTGGGAAGAGAAACAATGTTAATGTCCTCAGTCTGGCATGACTCTAACTTCAGGTACAGCTAGACCTGTTGAAATTCTGCAGCATTTTTAGTACTGACTTCAGATTTCCAGTATCCACGGTAGTTATTTTAAAAAAGTCCTCATGCTGGGCCAGCATTTATTGCCCTTCCCTCGTTGCCTTTAGTTAAGGGAAGTGAGGTTCATGAAATAGCTCCATGGAAGAGCTGGTACTGTGCCGATGGGCCGAATGGGTTCCTTCAGCACTCTGAGATGGAGTGGGGGTGGGTTGGGGTTCTATTCCCATTCTATTGCACCCTGAGGCCTGTCAGCTTGTGGCCGATCCCAGGCTCCGACCGGACTGTGCATGTGTGACCAACTTAGAACTGAACTGAACCGAACCGCGCGGGATCCCAGGACCAAGCAAGTCCCTGAGTCTACATGACCAGATCCTGCTGGTTAAAACGGAGACTCTCTGACAGCGGTGTGGGGAAGAGAAAAAAAAAGGTGGGAAGGGAGGGGTGGGGTGCTGACTGGAAGTTAAACATGAGAGTGACAGCATCAAGGAAAATTAAACACGAGGGAATGTAGCGCAGATTGAGAAGCCACGTTGCAGTTGTAGTTCTCAGACTTTGGAAATCTCTTCCACACTGAGCGTGAGGCTCCTCAAACTGACGGGTGAGCTGGGGTTGGGGGAGGGAAAGGGGAGAGAGCTTGGGGTCGCTGAGGACTTTTTAACCGCACCCTCTCCATTTCGAATTAAAGGAACCCTTCCTTTGCTCAAACACAACCATCACCTCCCCCCCCCCACCAAACACACACAGAATGAAAAAGCTATTGCCCTTCTTCTCTGACCTCCTTCTCTCAAACCTAGCACTCTGCACTAGTTCTGGATAGTTTATTTGGTCAGTGCCTAGAGAAATAATCACACCCTGAGTTCACTTCTGCCAGATCAGATGGACAATTTGGAAATATATAAGCGGCATTAAATTAGCAATTCAAGTAAGTCTGTCTCCCTGTATGTGTGTTTGAGTAGAAATCTCCCTCAGCAGTACTATCGCCCTCGACCTGTTTTGAAGTCCTAAGTCAACCTCCATTTCTACTCTTAGACGGTTTAGTTTGTTAATTTTTTTTAAAAAAAGACATTAAAGCTTACCTTTAAAATAAAAACACAAGGAAGCAAAACAGATGTTTTTTCTCTCTCTCTTGAATCATTTCTCGTTAAAAATACACAGTTTAGCTCACCCGTTCTCCTTGATTTGAAACTGAGAGACTATCACGCACATCGATTTAAGTAATGAAACATAGAGCTGCGGATGCTGAAGATTTAAAACAAAAACAGACCCAAAGGGTCACCACATTTTTTCTAAACTCCGTTTTCTCCGTCTACAGATGCTGCCAGGACTGCTGGGTTTGTCCAGCAAATTGTTTTTCTTTGTCTCGAATTTAAATAACATTGCGATGAAGTGCCCTCTCATCTGTATCCAGCAGTGACATTACTGTGCAAATACCAGGGATAAAATGGGCCGGAGGTCAGATGGTGTGATCTAGTGACGATCACTAACGCCTGGAATAGGGTTGTGGCTGGATTCTGTTTGTTTTTTTTTTAATGCCAGACAAAACATAGAAAACTCCCAGCTTCAGAGCTACAGGTAGCCCAGGACCCCTAAACTCTTCACAAAATCTTGTTTTTACAATCGGTCACTTTTCGTTCCCCTCTAATCTGCGTGTACTGTACACTTCAAACAGTCTTACGCAGGACACTGAAAAAGCGAAAGTTAACCCTGTTTAACCCTGTTAATCCAACCCTGTTTAAAACACCAAAAGGGTTGCATTTAAAAAAGAAACGAGAATGCCATCCAAAATAAATCGTCCTCCCGGCTACCAGTGGGGCAATAAGAGATATACCGTCCGCCAGGATTACTAGTGCACAGAATTTCAGAAATGCAACTTTGTCTCTCTGTATTTGCATCCTTCATAATTGTTTTCCCAGAACAGTGACAGACAAAACAAAACAATTAAAACCGCGTAACCGATAGTTCCATAGTCCCGTATTTTAAACCTTCGGGGCATCAAATGAAACCTCTGCCAATGCCTATTTCCAGCGACCAGCTTGGCTTCCAGTGATTTCTCGATTGGTCTCAAGTGTAAAACTTACAACACAGAGAAAAGAAAAAGCAGTAATCAGGTGTAAGGTGTCAAGGCTCCTTAATTTCAAGACCCAGCTCCAGTGGACAAGAACGGGGAAAGACTAGAGGGTCGTCAATAAAGCTGGATTGTTACAACACCTCGCCAAGGCCTTAAAGTTGACTTTCTCATGAAATGCTTAGAATTACATCACATTCTTTGAAAAAGTATGCATGTAATCCCAAATTAAACAAAAAAAAAGCATTTTGGACACCAATCTAATATTGATACATTTTACTAGAAACTTGACCAAGGATATGAAAACATCCGAGACACAAATAAAAATAATTTATACAGGACAGTGTCGCTGTAGAAATATTTATCACGTTACGTCTTGATCAATAATTAAACATGTCTATATTTCTCATTGCAGCCACAATATTTACACAGGTTCATGTACAGAGGGACTGGTGACTGTACGAATATAAGTCCAAACCATTCATGTTTTGGTTTTGTCCTCCAGTCCGGCCCAAACTCCTTGAACGAACATTTGCAGGACCTGCTCTCGCCTTCGGGGATTACCCCCAATTACCTGCAAAAGCACGGTACACCGGTATAAACACTGCAGTCCGGGATTCCACTGCCAATTCTTCACGTTGGTTACTGATCGAAACCTCAGGATGTTCTCCAACTATTTTTCCAATCGCCCCACCTCACAACTTCACCCCCCATTTGCTTTTACGCATTAACTGCCCCTTTCCCCTATTTAAACTCGCCCAGTATAAACGTGGACGCAAATATACCTCCGGTCTCAAAATGAGATTTTCACCTCGTGACAGCGGTAACGGGACTCTCGTTAATGCATCAAGTCAATCTCCCATCGCTTTGCATTATGAACACTTGCAACGTTAAAAGATATAAAAGATTAACGTCCGCTCTACCCTGCGGAAGGTGAATTAGCCTGTGTGGTTCTGTGCAGATGGATACTACTTCTAAGCCCGACTAGATTTGCCTTAACTCATTCCTACAGTAACTTGTCAGGATTGTACAGCGAAAAGCAATATTTGTATGTAAGCGTCTGTGTGTGTTGGCGGGGGAGGACAATTAAACAAACAAAGTCTGGAAACTGTAGGCCAGGGACAATTATTTTATGAAAACAAAGATCGAATTATTTTCAGTTAAAATTAGTACCACGCAGAACGAGGGAGCAAGCTGCAACACGCAGTCTGGATATTATTAAACTCTTACTTTGTTTCAGTTTCCTGCTATCATCATATCTCTGGTCCTGAACCTAACATGTAACCTGCCCAGCAACTCTAGCAGTCCCACAACCCCACCCCACCACAACCTGATTCGAAGGAAAAGTCCGCTGATGTGTTTGAATGGTTTCAGTGAGACAACACAGATCATTTAAAAAGCTCTGAGGGGTCGCTGGACGCCAAATGTAAACTCTGTTTTCTCTCTCCAGAGATGCTGAGTTTCTCCAGCGATTTATATTTTTGTTGCAGGTGTGTGGAGTTGGGTCAATGATCTATTCAATTGCGGAACAGGCTCGAAGGGCTGAATGGCCTACTCTTGTACATACATTCTAATCTTCCTATATTCCAATGTTCCTATAATCCAATGTTCTAATGTTTCTCTGTTATAATGTTCCTGTGTTATAATACTCCTACATTTAATGGTCCTATGTCTAATATTTCTATCCTCCTATGTTCTAATGTACCTAAAACAAAAACGGAAATTGCTGGAGAAACTCAACAGGGTCTGGCAGCAGCTGTGGAGACAGAAAGCAGAGTTCCGAAGAAGAGTCAGCCAAAACTTTAACTCTGTTTCTCTCTCCGCAGCTGCTGCCAGACCCTGCTGAGAATTCTCCAGCAATTTTTGATTCCGTTTCAGATCATCTAAAAAGGTTCGAGCGGGATCTATTTACAAATTGTGCGGGAGAGAGACCTGAACCAAGAGGAGGAGGGGAAGGGGACAAGGTTTACAAATATAGGATTCCCCAATTAAGGAGGAGATGAAGAGGTTGTGTTTTTCTCGGGGAGAGGAATTGGTGTTGAGTCTGTGAACGGTGGAGGCGGGATCCTTGAATATTTGTAGACAGAGCTGGATAGATTCTAGACATTAAGGAGAATTAAAGGATATGGGGGAGGGGGTGGGGAATGGAGTTAGGCCACACTCCGATCAGCCTGTCGAATGGTAGAACAGGATCGAGGGGCCGAACGGCCCGCCCCTAATCCGTTTGAAGGAGCGAATGCACTGAATAGTTTCTCATCAGTCTTTCCCCCTTATCTCAGCATCTCCCACACGCTGAGGCTGTTCCCGCACACGGGCGCACACCTTTTTAACTGAGCTCCATGTGCCTCTGACGAAATATATATTAAAAGGCATTTGGATAAGTACATAAATAGGAAAGGTTTGGAGGGATATGGGGCTGGAACAGGCAGGTGGGACGAGCTTAGTTTGGGATGTCTGGTCAGCATGGACTGGTCGGACAGAAGGGTCTGTTTCTGTGCTGTTTGACTCTATGATGAAACTTTGAAATGAGGTGCCTAAAATGCACTGCCCCTGTGCAGCTATGAAAAAGGTGTCACTACCCCCCTACAATTTACTAGGGAGACAGTAACTAGCGATAATATCACTCGTACTATTAATAGGGATTAATGTTCTGTGGATTTGACTTCCAGTCCCACTGTGGCACAGTTAAATTCAGTGAAAAAAAGTCTGGCTTAATGGCGTCCATGTAAATATTTTCGTTTAAAATCCACCTGCTTCACTAATACTCTGTAAGGGAGGAAATATGTCGTCCTGTACCGAATCTGGCTTATATTTGACTCTTAACTACCCTCTGGGCAATTAGAGAGGGACAATGAGCTCTCGCCCATTCAGTGACACCCACAACCAATGGAAGGACATTTTAAACAAGGCAATGTTGATTTCTCTAGACAAACCGTATCAAGTTAACAATTAACTTCGCTAAGAGACGCTTGTAGCACATTCGTATTTATCCTACCACTGATTTGGGGGTCTAGGTTCAAGACCCACCTGCCCCAGAGGTGTTTAATAACATCCCTGAACAGGCTATTTAGGAAATTATTTTAACCTTAACATGGTGTGTCTAATTATTACGGTGTTGACTAGTCTCTCGCTAGGAACGGGGATAAATCTCCAGAGTACTCGGGAGTAAAATAATCCAAATTCCACAAACATCCCCTAGGCTAGTGGGAATGTTAATCTTTGCTTTTTTTTGCGGGGGGAGAGATCGCATTCTGTAGCTCCAAAGTCTGAACGTCAGATTCATTTTCTCGTTAAAATGAGGAGGGATGGGGGATGGGGGATCGGATTATTATCCGTGGCGAACCGCTTCGTTCCAATTATAAATTACACTGTGGAAATAAAACAGAATACAGTTTGGGAAGCGATTGCAATCCGGACTTTGATATGATTTAGTTCGGGCCGGTGGCAGTTATTAGAATAGATTTGGGGATGGTCCGGGCGGTTGCTTTGTTCCAGCTATCAACCGTTTGTCAAAAATGATCGAAATAACGTGAGGAATTAATGTGCAGAATTTCCCCCTGTAAACTGTAAAACAAAAATTCTTACCCGTCTTATTTTGATTTCAGGTCGCATTACTCACTGTTCATTTGAAAACTTCAATAGGTTCTCAATCAAACTGGTCACTTTGCTTCCAGGTTGATATGTATATATTTCTGTTTTAAGTGCATCCTAAAAGGTTTAGCCTAAAATCCTACATCCAGGAATTTGCAGAGATCTTTGGAGAAGCCATGTGTTTAAAAAAAATCCGAATTCAGGGGTGCGAGAGTGTAATAGAACGAATGTTCAGTCATCAAACAGATAATGGTTTAGATATCCATGTTGTAACAGCATCAATGGACAAATTTCATCGAATAATGTTTACCCCTGTCATGTTATAATTTCCTGTCATTCGCACTAATTTGGTAAACTTTGATTCAAAGACATAATTTGAAAGACATAACAAGCATGGGGCTGGATGAACACAGCAGGTCAAGCAGCATCATAGGAGCAGGCTTTTTTGCCATGCATTGCTTATCCAAAGATATGGAGTCATAGAATCATTGCGATATACAGCACGGAAACAGACCCTTCGATCCAACTCATCCAAGCCGACCATGCATCCTTAATCAATCTAGTCCCATTTGCCAGCATTTGGCCCATATCCCTCTTAACCCTCCCTATTCATATACCCATCCAGATGCCTTTTAAATGTTGTAATTGTACCAGCCTCTACCACTTCCTCTGGCAGCTCATTCTGTACACGTACCTACCTCTGCTTAAAAAGTTGCCCCTTACGTCCCTTTTAAATCTTTTCGCTCTCACCTTAAACTTGTGCCATCTAGTTTTGGACTCCCCTACCCTGGGGAAAAGACCTTGTCTACCCCCTATCCACGCCCCTCATGATTTTACAAACCTCTATAAGGTCACCCCTCAGCCTCCGACGCTCCAGGGAAAATAGCCCCAGCTTATTCAGCCTCTCCCTATAGTTCAAACCCTCCGACCCCGGCAACATGCTGGTAAATCTTTCCTGAATCCTTTCAAGTTTCGCAATATCCTTCCTATAGCAGGGAGACCAGAATTGAATGCAATATTCCAAAAGTGGTCTAACCAATGTCCTGTACAGCCGCAATATGACCTTCCAACTCCTATACTCAATGCATTGACCAATAAAGGCAAGCGTACCAAATGCCTTCTTCACTACCCTGTCTACCTGCGACTCCAGTTTCAAGGAACTGTGAACCTGCACTCTAAGGTCTCTTCGTTATATTTGAAGGTTTCTACTGTACATTGTATATACAGACCCCCAACCCCCAACTCACCTGATCGGCACCATCAGTAGCGGTAGTTATGCAGCTGTAGAAGTTTGCTGGCGAATTTCGCTCCCGGCTGTAACTGGGCGCAGTTCACATCGATCAGGCTCGGGGCGGGGGAGAGAATGGCGGAGATCACTGGGGTAGGGTACACAGGAGGTGAGCCGGAGCTGCTTAACGGGCTGTCCAGGGAGAAAGCAGCCAGGGACGAAGTTGACTCGACTTTGATGGGGGCTGGGGGCTGGGGACTGAGCGGAGGGCCGAGAGATTTGGGATTGAGCTCTCTTCCGTGATGGATAAAGCCAGCCAGGGAGGAGGGCAAGAGGGTACCTGGAGCTGGCATGGGGCAGTGGTGAGGGTGCTGGAAGGTCAGGGCTGGGTACCCGGTGCTTGGGAGCTGTATACCGTAACCGTAGGGGCTGTAGCTCAGTGCTGGGTGGAGAGGTGTGTGACCCCGTAACACTCCAATATGGGGCTGCCGTTTAAAACGCTTTCTCCTCCTCAGGAAGCTACCATTATCGAACATATCGGCGGAGTTGGGATCCAGGGTCCAATAATTGCCCTTGCCGGGGTTACCAGGCTCTCTAGCCATCTTGACGAAGCAGTCATTGAGGGACAGGTTGTGGCGGATAGAGTTTTGCCAAGCTGGGAATTTCTCTTTGTAATAGGCGAATCTGGTGCTGATAAACTCACAGATTTCGCTCAGGGTCAGCCTCTTCTTAGGGCTTTGGAGGATGGCCATGGTGATCAGGGCGATGTAGGAATAAGGGGGTTTCACCAGCGGGTTCTTAGGCGGCGCCCTCGCCTCCTTGTCACCGGGAGGAGGCGCCGCCGTAGCCGCCAGCGGGAGGGTCGCCTCTTCCTCCTCCTCCTCCTGCGGCGAGAGCCCGGACGCGGACTCGCTGTCCTCCCCCACCACATCCACGTCCGCTTCTTCAACATCGACCGGCCTCGCTGTCATCTCCGACCCCAAAGTCATTGCAGATTACTCGACCAAGAGAGCTCAGAGGCTACATGAAGTCAGGGACAAAGAGGGAGACAATCGAATGCAGCAACTTCTCTCAGTCGCCTTTCAAGCCAAAACTCTCTCCACCATCTACCCCCACCCACCCTCCCTCTCCCCCCTTTGTTTTTCTTCTCGGCTTCCTTGTTTACTTGTCCCCTTCCCCACCCTCCTGCCGTTTCTCCTTCTCCTGGTTACTGTGTGGATTGCCAGTCTAAACTATCCACACAGAGACAGAGCTGCATAAAAAAAACACAAGTCCTCTCCCACTTTAAATGCGCGAATCTTTTCTGCTATGGCCACTGACGTCAGGGAGGAATGCACTGAAGCCTAGAGAAGTCTTGGAGCCAAAGATCTGAGCAGAAGTGACACTCAACATACTCCCCCCACCACCCAACCCCTCAAAGCCCCGTCACAAACAGCTCTCACTGCACCCCCCGCCCCCACCTCGCCAGCTACTGTCATTATCACATCAGGGGTAAACCTTACTGTCCCTTAACAGCCCCCTGTCCTGTCTCTCTCCCTCTCTCTCTGTAGCAAGTTTGCAAATCAGCTTCCAATCCCCCCCAAGTTTGACTAACGTCTCGAATTTTAGAGTCAACGGCCCTTCGGCCCATCGACTCCGCTCCGGTCAAATAAACAAGCCACCTCTCTATTCCAATTCGCCCATCCCGGCTTTCTCCCAGCACTTGGCTTAGATACCTCGTCAGCGTAAGTCTATTTTAATTTTAGCTCTAACTTTTTTCCAGCTCCTAGTTGATTGAGCTCTTTTATATTAAAACTAAAATTACTTGTAATTTGTCTAATTACAGTTGAAATTCAGTTCATCCAGCGCGGTGCAGAAAGAGGTCGTTTGGCCCGTCCTAACAGCACTGGCTCCCTGAATGAGTGCGTTGACCTAGCGCCACTATTCTTTCTTCCCTCTCCCTCCGGCATGACCACCCCACCAGTACCGAACATCGCTCGGTAACTGGGCACAATATTTCTGTTCCAATTATCACCTACTTACGCTGCCTTTTAAGTCTGATTGTGCATATTTTCTGTTCACATGCGACGCCATCTCCGCTAGGACAGCGGCACTATTAAAAAAAAAAGGCTCCAGCGTCAACTTTTGAGGAATCTCCTGCTTTCTAAACTGCAGAATCTGACAAATAACACAACACATAATTGACGTGACTCACAAAATCGGGATGGAAACGAGAACAAGTCGCTTCAAATTCGTTCAAAAATATTTAAGGTCATTCGTAAAACAAAAATGAAATCTGTCGCGTTATTTTTTAAAGATTTGTCTCAGTGACATAGATTTTATGGATATCTTATGGATAAAATTATTACCAATAATCGAACATATCGAATATAAATGAACACATTCTGGAATACAAAATGCATGTAATATTCCACACTGGAAATCGAACTGGCAAAATTAACAAAAACCGAAAGAACTGTGGATGCTGTGGATCAGAAACAAAAACTGAAGAAACTGAGTTTCTGAGGAAGGGTCACTGGACCCGATACGTTAACTCTGGTTTTCTTCTTCACAGATGCTGCCAGACCTGCTGAGCTTTTCCAGCAACTTGTTTTCTGTGGCAAAATTAACAATTCAGTCGCAACAAAATGCTATGTTAATGAATATTTATTTTTCTGGAAAGATGTTTTATGTATCCCCTTCTCCATTGGGGCGGATTGTATTCAATCTGTTGCACCGTGCATGTCCCAGACAGGGGCGTACGCACACGGGGCAAAATCCCTTTTACCGTCAGGGGGCTCAGTATCATGGCGGTAAAGGACTGGACAGTCCCTCGATTGGAAGGTAGAAAACTGGCGAACACGTTTGTAAGTGTTACTGCAGAGTGTGAGTCCGCGTCAGGGTTCCAAAACACACGCTTAAAGCATCTAACTTGTGCCTGACATTGCCAGGGAAGGTATTGCTTTATGGGCGTCTGACGGGGAGAGATTTAAGGATTCCCGGCTGCAAGCAAGTCAGACATCAGGCAGATTCAGTCACAGTGCAACCACTTTCCATTCCCATTCGTGTTGGGAGCAGGGGAGAGTCAAGAGAAACACAATTCGCTTTACAGCGATACAATGGAGCAAATATCTGATTCAGGGAAACATTGCGGGCATTACACACACAGTCATTCTAGTTTCTGATGGGTGGGGATTGTCTCTGGCCCCATTGTACAACAGTGCTGAAATACTAACATTCCTTCCATGGCTGTTTTGTTGTTTCCTTCCCTTTTTGTTTATTATTTACATACTTGCGGTTTTGAAATAAACTGCGTGGCAGAAGAGTTTTATTCCCTGGAAACAACACACACTTTCACCTGATGGCACAACGTCAAATCTCACGTTCTTTAACCAGTCTTGGATCGAAAAGAAAACCTGCAATGTCTAACCTGAGTCTTGTTACTGGTCTTCATAGTGTAGCGTTTTCAGCGTCCTGCCGCCAACCTCATCGCTAGAACGATGACCCCTTTTCTGAAGAAGGGTCCAGACCCGAAACGTCAGCTTTCCGGCTCCTCTGATGCCGCTTGGCCTGCTGTGTTCATCCAGCTCTACACCTTGTTATCACATTTCTAGACGGTCCCGATTCAGTTGAAGCCAGACGCACCCAGTTCAGTTCGATTAACCAAATCGCAAAACGTGCATCCAAACTGGAACCAGATACTATTAAGAGATAACAAGGTGTGGGGCTGGATGAACACAGCAAGTCAAGCAGCATCATAGGAGCAGGAAAACTTGACGTTTCGGGCCTAAACCCTTCATCAGAAATGGGGGAGGGGAAGAGGGTTCTGAAATAAATAGGGAGAGAGTTCTATTAAACTGGAGGGGGTTCAGCTTAGATTTACCAGGATGTTGCCGGGAATGGAGAGTTTGAGCTTTCAGGAGAGGCTGGATAGACTGGGACTTTTTTCACTAGAGGGTAGGAGGTTGAGAGGTGACCTGATGGAGGTTTATAAAATCATGAGGGGTATAGATAAGGAGAATGGCAGATGTTTTTTCCCTAAAGTGGGAGATTTCAAGAGAAGAGGGCATTTTTCTTAAGGTGAGAGGAGGAAGACTTAAAAAAGACACCAGAGGCTTTTTTTTAACACAGAGAGTGGTTGGGGTGTGGAATGAACTTCCAAAGGAAATGGTGGATGTGGATACAGTCACAACATTTGGAAGACATTTGGATAAGTACATAAATAGGAAAGGTTTGGAGGGGTATGGGCCAAGCGCAGGCAGGTGGGTCTAGTTTAGTTTGGGATTATAGTCGGCATGGACTGGTTGGACCAAAGCGTCTGTTTCCGCGCTGTATGAATGTGTGGCTCTGTTAGAGCTCTGCAGAATAAAATTCCCATGGTTAAGCCTCGCAACTGAAAAAAAAACAGATCTTCAAATTTTTGGAAAGGCGCTACAGGAAGTAAACAGCAGGAGCATGTGCAAATCCAGTAAACTCATTGAATTCAGTAAAAAAATCCCTCACGATCAGCTGATGAATAAAAATAACACAAATGAATGAATATATAAATCTGGATCATAATCATTTTTTAATTAATCTCATTCCTTAATGCTTCTTTTAGAACAGATTACAGAGGAAGTACTGCACAAAAAAGCCATCTTATTTAACTGATGATAGAAACCTATAGAATTGCAACAGGAATGAACAGGGTAAATACAGGATGGATGCTCCCAATGACTGGGGAGTCCAGAACCAGGGGGGAAATCACAGTTTAAAGAAATGGGGTGGGCCATTTAGGAATGAGAATGAGGAGGAATCTCTTCACCCTGAGAGTAGAATTCTCTGCCACAGAAAACAGTCGAGGCTGAAACACTGAATGTTTTCAAGAAGGAGTTTGATATAGTTATCAGGGCCAAAGGGATCAAAGGTTATGGAGGAGAAAACAGGAACGGGGAATTTCTAAGAATTATCCACAGGATGTGGGTGTCACTGGCTAGGCCAGCATTTATTGCCTATCTCTGATTGCAGTTGAAAGTTCACTATATTGCTGTGGGTCTGGAGCCACATGTAGACCAGATCAGGTGAGGATGGCAGTTTCCTTCCCTGAAGGACATTCGTGACCCAGATGGGATTTTCCTGACAATCATTTCACAGTCACGATTACACTCCCAATTTCAGATTTATATTGAATTCAAATTCCACGACATGCCATGGTGGAATTTGAAGCCAGGTTTTGGGAACATTAGGAACAAAAACAAAGTTGCTGGAAAAGCTCAGCCGGTCTGGCAGCATCTGTGAAGGTAAAAACAGAGTTAATATTTCGGGTCCGGGTTCTGAGGAAGGGTCACGTTAACTCTGTTTTTTCCTTCACAGATGCTGCCCGACCTGCTAAGCTTTTCCAGCAACTTTGTTTTTGTCCCTGATTTACAGCATCTGCAGTTCTTTCGGTTTTTTTTTGGAAATGTTACCTGGGTCTCTGTACTAATAGTCAAGCAATAATAGCACTGGGCCATTGCTTTCCAAAAACAAGACGGCCGATCAACCATGGTCACATTGAATGGTGGGGCAGTCTCAAAAGGGCTGAATGGCCCACTCCTGTTATTTTCTATGTTTCTATGCCCACACTAATACATATACTCCAAGCTAGCCTTTTCCCATCTCTCTTTATCCCATTGAAGGACCTTTCTATTTATTTCTCTCCCATGTGTTTACCCAATTTGGCCTGAGATGTATTGATCCTAGTCGCCTTTGTCACTTCCTGTTGGTAGCAGGTTCCAAATCCCCAATACTCTCGAAGTGTCCTGAATTCCCTTTTGCATATATGAGGGATTATCCTCTATTTACTGTCCCCAGTTTTAGTCTGCCCTTCCATCTTCTCCTTGTCTGCCCTATCAAACCTTTTCATAATCTTAAAATTTCTCCACTTAATCTGTCTGTCTCTCGTTAGTTCCAACTCTGTCTGATCTGGTTCTCTTACCACTCTTCCTTGCTAATCTCTTTCACCATTAATTAATCAATTGAATGACAACAGTATATTATTTGTGCGACAAGTACTGAGACAGTCTCCCAACTCAAACCTTGTAAATCCCAAACCTCTGCAACAGTTTACTGCCAGTCCAACAAAATATTTCCATGCCTAAAAAAAAAAGCTTCTTTCATGGTATGTGGCTGGACTATCCCGAATTGCTCCTTGAGAAGGTGGTGAACTATCTTCCAGATTCAAGGCGGGCCATGAGGGGTAGATATGTTCCCAGTGTTGTTAGAGAGAGATTTTGACTTGACCATATGATTCTAAAGGTGGTGAAGCATCAGCTTTTGATGGATTTGAACAATCATAGAACGATAAAACTTTTAAGGAAGCTATTCAGTCTATTGCACTGTACTAGCCCTTAGATGGAGCTACCCAAATAGTCACACTCTTGTATTGTTTCCCCCTAGCCTAACCTTTTCATCCCCCATTCAAGCATTTATCTAACTCCCTTTAGTAAGTGACTATTACATCTGTTTTCAGCTGCAATGTATTCTGGATTTTAAAAACTCACTCTATAACCTGGTTTTTTCTTTCCTTCATACATTCTCTATTGGCGCATCAACTAACTCCAAATCTGTTTTCTCTGGTTGCCAAGCACCCTGATAATTACCCTAATTATCAATCAAGAATGCATTTCTGCTAAGACTGGTGCTTCCGTCCTTGACAATTTATCAGAGAACATGCCCTGCAAGCAAAAGTTTCAGGCTGCCTTGAATTCCAAATTATGACACTGCAGTAGGAGGACATTCAACCCACTGTGTTTGTACTGGTTCTGTTCTGGAGTAAATGCAAACTCGTCCCACTGCCTTAAGGCCAAGACAAATAGATTCTTGATCATTAAGAGTATCAAAGGTTATGGGGAAAGGGCAGGAATGTGGATGTGAGGAATGTCGAGCAGCTATTGAATAGTGGAGCAGGCTGGAGGGGCCAAGTGGCCCACTCCTGATCCTATTCTTATGGAATTATGCTTTCCCTCTTCCAAGATCCTACATCTTGCTCAAGTGGTTATCCAATGTGCTCTTAAAAGACACAATGATTGTTGTGTCAATCACTCTCTGCTTCCCAAAATCCTGCAATCTTTTACACTACAAGATTTTCTCCTATTCTCCCCAGACTCTTAGCGATGAATTGAAGTCATAATGTCACAGCACACAATTCCAAAGGTAAGCTAACAGTCTACAATTATTCATACCAACAACACTTCATAATTTAAAAATCTTCTGATCTTATACATTTTCACTTTGCTGGGCATATTATGTTGCTGTATTGAATTATTCAACAATTCACATTTTTACACATCAAAAAATGACCTACCATAACGGTTTTGATAAAGATATGTCTCTCCCTCACTCATTTCTCATATTAGACTGTGCTAAAGCCGATGTGTCAATGGTTACCGAGTGATAACATTGTTGAGTGAGAAGTGATAACATTCAATTGTCACTCTACAAACTTAAGCACAAGAACTCTGGTTTTCCTGCTATAGGAAAGATGTCGTGAAACTTGAAAGGGTGTAGAAAAGATTTACAAGGATGTTGCCAGGGTTGGAGGGTTTGAGCTAAAGGGTGACCTTATAGAAGTTTATAAAATCATGAGGGGCATGGATAGGGTAAATAGCCAAGGTCTTTTCCCCAGGATAGAGGTGTCCAAAACTAGAGGGGATGAGTTTAAAGTGAGAGGGGAAAGATTTAAAAGGGACCAAAGGGACAACTTTTTTCACACAGAGGTAGGTCCATGTATAGAATGAGTTGCCAGAGGAAGTGGTGGGGGCTGGTACAATTACAACATTTAAAAGGTATCTGGATGGGCATATGAATAGGGAGGGTTTAGAGGGATATGAGCCAAATGCTGGCAAATGAGACTGGACTAATATAGAATATCTGGCTGAGTTGGACTGAAGGGTCTGTTTCCGTGCTGTACATCTCTATGATTCTAGGTAGCCAGATACTTCTGTGTAGTGCTGCACAGCACTATTGGAAATGCTATGTGTTGGATGAGACATTGAACCTGGCTCCTGTCTACCCTACAGGTGGAAGTAATAGATTCTATGGCACTATTTCAAAGAAGCGCAGTGGAGTTATCCCTAATGCCCTTGCTAATAATTAATCCTCAACCACCATCAGTTTAAGAAATACATTGTTTGGCCATTTATCACGCTGCTGTTTCAGAGAGCTTGCTGTGAGCCAATTGGCTGTCAGATTTCCTCTATCATGACAGTGACTGCACTTGAGAAGTATTTCATTGGCTGTAAAGTGCATTGGGTTATGTAAATGCAAGACTTCCTTTCTTTTCTTGTGGAATATTACTTGTCAATGCCTGAATTGGTGAGGAGCCAACTCCTTTACAAAGCCAGCAGCAGCTCCAGAGTTAGTGACTGTAGCCCCAGGTCTTTAGATTGTATAAATCCCTTTTCTCACCTTGTCAACTTTTCCACAATAGCAAATTTTGGGATCTTTCTGCTTTCTACAGAAGCTGCATATCTAAGCAGCTTGCTAGCAATTTCATTAAATTACTTTCGTTTTGTTTGGGAGACTTTCTGAATGTTGCCACAGGAACTCCATCAGCTCTCCTGACTGCTCAGAACAGTCTCTTACAGATTGGACATTGCAATGGAGAATACACAACCTCTGTTCCACACTCATGCTTTATACCACCCAGTTGAAAGCCCCACCTGTGCCATTTTAGCACAGTCAGTGATCTGGTTTATCCACTCAGGACCTGGAACAACTTGCAAGATACAAGATCGCCTCGGTCACAGATGAACCTTAGTTACAGTCCATGAGTGCTAGGACCCTTGCTTGCTTTTGCTGGACATTCAGTACTAAACTCAGTCAAAGTATCCTGAATACTTAGAAGTTAGCGTCATATTTCTGGGAAATCAGGCCCAAAATTCATCTCACTAATCCTTCCAAATAAGTGGTGGAAACAATGCTGAAGTTCTCCCCATATGTATAAAATATCATTCCACATTTTATTGTACTTACATTTTTTGAGCGAATGTGAAACAGTTTTGGCTTCGCATCAATATAAACTTAATGGTTATATTCCCTAAATGTGTTAAGTAAATAGTGAGAGACCAGCATGAAAAGATTGGCCTTTACACTGCTGCAGTAACAAAACTTGAAATGATGTGGCATCTTCAATGTAACAAAAGGGAAGACAGTAGTGTAGTGGCATAGTTAACCAACTCATAATCCAAAGTCTACATTAATATTGTGCGAATACGAGTTGAATCCCACGGTGACAGACGGTGAGGTTCAAAATTAATCTAGAACTAAGAGTTGGCATAATAACAACCGTGTAATCATAGGCATAAATAAAACCTGGTTCCCTCATGTCCTTTAGGGAAGAAAATCTGCCATCCTCAACCACTTCAGTCGACATACAACTCTGTAGTCATTGCAATGTGGTTGACTCTGAAGTGCCTTCTGAAATGGCTTGGCAAGGCACTCAGTTCAACACCAACAAATGACGGACAATAGATGTCAGGGTCTCAGGAATTAATTTTTAAAAGACACCAAATTGCCAGACACTGGTGGAGGCAGGGTCATTAAGTATTTTTCAGGCCAAGGTAGATAGATTCTTTATTAACAGGGGAGTAAAAGGAACAGACGGTAGGCAGGGAAATTAAAGTCACAATGAAATCAGCCATGATCTTACTGAATTACAGAACTGGTTGGAAGGACCGAATGGTCTACTCCTTCCCCTAATCCATACTATCAAATTCTTCACAGAAGCGGGGAAACGGACATGGAGCCTGAGTATGGGATTATTGAAGAGTTAGGACCCAATTAGGCTTAATTGTTGTATCTAGGCAGAGGATGCTAAAGGTTAAGAGGGAAGTGCAGAGATGGCAGGATTTTCAAACTTTAAACCAGTCCTATGGGATCCAATGGATTTCTTGGGAGCTTCACAGATGTTAAAAATTCTATTGTGCCATCCTCCTAATTGTTCCTTGTTGAATTTAAACATTAATTAGAATGGGGCATCAGTGTAGGCAACAATGACCATGTGCTTAAACTGAACTCTATGTTCCCTGGTAGCAGCAGAAATCACATTTCAAGTTTTTGCTCCTCTGTGTTAAAACTTCATGAGCCATGCACCACGGTAGAAAGTGTTAGTGGAGAAGCTATCTGGAAGAGATTTCACATGGTCCTGTCACAAAGCTATTTTGAAGTATTCATGCCTGAGTTAAAATAAAATGTTGAGCAAATACTTGCATCTATTTCACACAGCAAGGGGACAAGTTATTAAGGACATAAAGGAACAATTATGAAAAGTCAAGCAGGGGTGTTGACTGGAAATGATAAGAAAATTGTAAGAAAGGGTTTTGAATGCAGTTTGTAAATGGAGAATTTAAAGGAAAATATGAAGGGAAATACACTAAACTTTCTAGTTACAGTGAGGGTAACGAAGGGAGCTTTGAAAACTTGGGTTGACATGCAAGGAAAGTGCTCAGATGCAAGGAGCTACTCACTGCATCGCTCACATTGACGAACACAAGCACAGTGACTGCAAAGGCAGAGGACTGGTCCCCTGCAGTCACAGTGGCAGAAAACACAAGCTTGTCATTTTATCATGATCAAGAATGGTGAAACAAGCCTAAGGACCAGTTTACCCCTCTTATTAAGAAAAATGTCAAAACAGCAAGATTGCAAGAAGGGCTTTGAGGATCTCCGCTTCAAATACACTTTGGAGCCAACTGGCCAACAGACTCCTCAATGATATTGTTGTATTTGCGATGACACACAATTGAAATCTTTCTGGTAGCATCTCTGCCTCCAGGGCTCTGTGATGCAGCAGTAGTGTCCCTGCCTCAGAACCAGGAGGCCTGAGTTCAAGTCCCACCTGCTCCAGAGGTGTATTTAAACAGGTTGATTAGAAAATATTTAAATGGCAGCACATTATAGCCCAGTCAGACCAGGAGCAGACACCGCTCCTGGTTCCAGTAAAAAGCACATACAGCACAGAATCAGACCCTTTGGTCCAACCAGTCCATGCTGAACATAATCGTAATCTAAACTAGTCCTGCCTGCCTGCTCCTGGCCCATAACACTCCAAACCTTTCTTATTCATGTACTTATCCAAATGTCTTTTAAACTTTGTAATTGTACCCACATCCACCACTTCCTCAGGAAGTTCATTCCAAAAATGAACCACCTTCTGTGTAAAAAAATTGCCCCTTATGTCTTTTTTAAATCTCTCATCTTAAAAATGTGTCCCCTAGTCTTGAAATCCCTGATTGTAAGGAAAAGACCTTTATAACTCAATGTCAATAATTGCCGTGAATGGGGCTTGCTAACCTGAGGACATCTAATGAGGAAATTAGATGTCTAAGAGGTCACAATGAATCATAGCTTTGACAATGCTTTAGTTCTCAAACAGGTAATTTTTGCAACAAGAATAAATTAGAATTCAGCATAATTTAATAAGCTCAAAGTTGACTGGAGATGCGCAATGGTTAACATATTAAATTCTACATTTTGGCTATGTCATGAACTTGTACCTCAGCACATATAGCATTTGAGATATAAAATTTGTTTTCTGTTTTATGACACTGAAGTCCGTGTGCTTAGCAGTGAAGTGCTCATAGTATCACTGCCTTTAACAGCTGGCTCATTCATCCTTTCCTTTCAAGAGGCATTGGGAGCTACTTTCTAGTTGTATGATACTGCCTCTGACTAGAGTGTTCGAAACTCAAACAGCAGGATCTGTGTTATCCTGTAGACTGTGAATTGTATGCTCCTTGCCAGGATAGAGCTTTGGAAATGTACAATTACCACAAGGACTGTCGTATTTCCAAATCCGTGTTCCCCAGCTTCTCATACTGTTGGCACGTCCACTTTCTCACTGCTGCGGCTGAATCTGAGCTAAAGCTGTGGAAGATGTTATATTCCGTCAAAATGTTAACTCTATTTCTCTCCCCACTGATGCTGCCAGACCCACAGATTTTCTACAACACTTTCTGTTTCCATTTACTGATGACTTTGCAGTATTTTGTGTCGATTTCATTCGCTGTAATGTGCTTTGGGCCATCCAGTGGTCAAGAAAGATACTAAAAATACAAGTTTTTCCTCTCTCTTTCTGCCTCTCTGTCTCTTATTTTCTTTGTTTAAAAATAAACCTCGCTTTCTCTCACAAATTACAGGCCCCATCTCTTGCCATATGAACCTTTGAGAAGAACATATTAAAGGAATGCAATTAATTTTTTTATTCATATGTGGGATTGCTGGCTGGGCCAGCATTTATCGCCTGTCCCTAGTCGCCTGCAGAGGTGATGGTGAGGTGCCTTCTTGAACCCCTGCAGTCCATGTGACCCACTGTAGTCTTTAAGGAGGGAATTCCAGAATTTTGACGTTTAGAATAAGCAGTGGCTATAACTCCTCTGCATTACATTTTCTTGCAGCTTCATTCTATCGGAACCATTTCTGGCCATTCTTGTTTTCAACTTTCTTTACTTGTAGAGTCATACAGTCATACAGCACAGAAATGGACATTTTGCTCTAACTGGTCCACACCGAACATAATCCCAAACTAAGCTAGTCACACCTGGCCCATATCCCTCCAATCCTTTCTCATTCATGTACCTATCCAAGTGTCTTTTAAATATTGTAATTGTACTGACACCCAACACCTCCTCTGGAAGTTCATTCCACTTGCAAACCACTCTCTGTGCAAAAAAATTGCCCTGATGTCTTTTCTAAATCTGTCTCCTCTCACGTTAAAAATATGCCCTCTAGTCTTGAAATCTCCCATCCTAGGGAAAAGACATCTACCATTCACCCTATCTATACCCCTCATGATTTTATAAACCTCCATAACATTACCTCTCGACCTCCTATGCTCCAATGAAATAAGTCCCTGCCTATTCAACCTTTCTTTATAACTCAAAGCTTCTATACCCAGCAAAAACCTGGTAAATCTCTTCTGAACCTTCTCCAGCTTAATAATATCCTTCCTCTAACTGGGCGAGCAGAAGTGGATGTGGTATTCCAGAAGAGGTCTCACCAATGTCCTGTACAACCACAACATGGCATCCTAACTCCTATACTCAGAGGTCTGAGCAATGAAGGCAACTGTGCTAAATGTCTTCTTAACCACTCTGTCTACATGTGATGCAAATTTCAAAGAATTATGTACCTGAACCCCTAGGTCCCTCTGTTAGTTGTGTCACTTAGGCTCCAGGTTTCAAGCTCTTCTTTCTTCTCACATCCTCGGTGTCAAAATCAAAATTATTGCGCCGTATTTTGTTGAAATTCTATGTTTTCCTTGGGATCTCCAAACAGTTGAGCAAACACTTTCTCTGATACGTTAACAGATCCAACATAATGGGGAATTGGGTCAATGGGCAGCAAGTGACAGAACAGTTAGAGGGAGCTAAACAATTGGAGCTGTAGGTTTTGATGAGGCTGCTCAAAGTGGGAGGAGAGAGATTCTCTAGGACAGAGAAGGGGACAAGTTTTCTCTCTGAGTGCATCAATAGTCTATGGAATTCTTTTCCTCAGAAAGCAGTTTGGGATGCTATCTAATACAAGTTTGGTAAAGAAATAAGCATAATTAACTGGGTGGAACAAAATCCAGGGAAAGGACGTACTTAAAAGGAAACACGGAGGCTCCGCAAATATGCTATTAATTAAATTAGTACTTAATGCAGACAATAAAAGAAAGGTATAAGCAATTGTTTAATCACTAAAAGGAGCCTGGAAAGAAATATGGCAACATCACATCGGAGTGCAAATGTAAACTGTTAATTATAGAAGAAATATTGGAACAATTAATGGCAAAACTCTTTATTACATGGTTATTAACCAGGTCAAACCTCCTCAAGATATATTACAAAGATAGCCTCGACCCTCACCTTTTCTTATTTTAGAGATAAGTGTTAGGTGTTGCGTTCCAGGTGCAATTCGATTGGTCAAATAACCGGATTATCAGATTTGAAGCAAAACATAATTTATTTACCCACTATAGCTAAAATACAATGAAAGATAGAAGAAATTGGGATGACTTCACTCTATTGGAAAAAGCAATTGAATAATAGATTATTTACTAACTGTTCCAATATAGTAACAACCTATAAATACACCCTTGGCAAAGGCAAATTCATAAAAACAGATTGTCTCACATGTAACTCTAGCAGCAGGAGGGAAAAAAAACAGAGAAACTCTGAGAGAGAGAGAGAGAGTAGTAGGGAGAGATGTACTGCACCTTCTTACCAGTGTCAAGACACAGCAGCGACTGCTACTTGTGCAAAACTAAAACTAAAAATCCTGGTTCTGTGAGAGTTTGCCCCACCCATTCAGGCTGCTTCTATTGTTCCGACTTTAAAAAAAACCAAGGCCTCACAAGCTGTTAATTTTAAGGGCTTTCAATAGCCAGCTCAACACCTCTGTCTTAAAGCTTCTCTTCAAAAAAAGGGACAAAATATACCTCTTAAAGCCACAGTATCATCACACGACAAATACCGTTAAAACCCAGGAGAGGACAACTCCTATAAAGACAGAGAATGCAAACAACTTTATTGACAAACATTTAACAAAGGATTCTTTAAAGATCAAAGGGGAGAGCTGAAAGGAGTACGAAATGTTACAGATAATTTGACTTGACAAAAGCTCCCAACTTCATAAAGTAAATAATTAAAGAATAAAGTTATTTGATATAGCTTCACATGAAACTGGGAGGAACCTAAATGGAGTGTTGACACTCCATCACATTTGCCAAACAGGAGGGGTCAAAATAATATTTTAAAAAATGACCCTTCTTCTGAAATTTCAGAATTTTCAGAAAACATGTAAATTACTTTTCCAAAGGTATTTTCTCTGCCAGAGAAAATCTATTACTTTCTTAGGGCTTTCAGGTAAAACTTTAAATGTTGTTGGATATTACATTTTTAGACATTGTTAGATATTTTGTTCTTGGCTATTCTTAGATAACCTTTGATAATCATCTCATTAAAGTCTTTTTTTGTTACATCTTGAAATGAGACTTATCTCTTGTATACTTCCTTAAATCAGGAAGTGTATTTTCTCAAGATAAAAGTCCTAGACACTCAAACTATCTTGCACATTCATACATGTTACAAACTCAAAAGCTTAAGCACTGTGAAATTGGCTTGCTTGAACTCCACGAGACAGAAATTATCAGTGAAATACTCTTGATCTAGCTTATCGCTGAGTAAAAGTTGTTAATCACTTCAAGTGGAGGCTGCATGGGTCATTGAATTCAAGACTGCATTTGATAGTTGATATACTTGGGTGTTGGGGTCTATGGGGAACAGATGGGAAATTGGAGTTGCGATCGCAGTTGAGTCAGCCATGACCTTGTTGAATGGTGAAACAAGCCCAAAGGGACAAATGGCCCATTCCTGCTCCTAAGTCCTGTGCTCCTATTGTGAAGGGTGGTTTAAGCAGAGCGTGGCAGAGCGCTAGGACTAAATACTGAAGGTTTTGTCATCAATGGGTATGGGGTAAGAGGACGTGAGAAGATCCAGAAAGTCAGAGTTGAAAAGGCAAACAGCATGAGGTGGATAGGAATAGATGGGGGGGATGGGGGGATGAAATTTTTAAATTAGGACCAAAGACTGTCAACTTTATTGGAAGGAATGGAACTCTACTCTAGTGAGATAGTCTTTCAGAGTATCTGTCTAATCGTAGCCATTCCAGCTACACTGATTGGTTCATGGTTGTGCTGAATTTCTTTAAATTGTTCATAGGTGAGTACTTCCTCTTTAGTAAAAATAGACCTATGACAGGCTGTGAGTTATGGAATCAGTACTTTGTGTATTTGGGAAGTTTTGCTGAACGCACATATGATGCACTGTGAAACTGACGCACTGCGTCATTAATATCAGTGATCTATGTACAGACAGCTCCTCTGCACATTTCTCTACACCTCATAGTTATATGCATTCCTTTTCATAGAAGCTTCCCATTTTAATTTCACATTGTCTAACATCATCATTGTCTTTCTCCCTAGTGGTCAACATCCTTCTAATCTTCCTTGAGCCACCTCTTTCAGAAGTTCCCACACTTTAGAATTTAGCCAATGTGACCTTGTTGCCTTTCTTAGACATTGTTCACTGATGACCCTTCCTCCTGTGCCATCTCAAGAGCTTTCTTGTTGCTCCCTGTGTGACTTACTCCGTCCTTCTCCATAGCCACTATTCGGGCTTTCTAAGCTTTTCAGTGTCATGATGAATATTTTGCTGCAGGTTGACACTCATTAAGTGTCTTGGTTACATTTGGAGAAAGACTGTTGAATGCCACAGGGCTTCTGTGTGTGGTTGGTTATCAGAGCAATACAACCATTAGGTCACAGCAAAAGGGGGAGCTGATGGATGAGGGGAGTTATTGCTAGACTATTTACTCCAGAGACCTGAATAATATCTTAGGGTTCAAATGGAAACAGGGGAGCCAATGGCCTAGTGGTATTATCACTGGACTGTTAATCCAGAGGCCCAGATAACATTCTGGGGACCTGGCTTAGAATCCCGCCATGGCAGATGGTGGAATCTGAATTCAATAAAGTATCTAGAATTAAGAATCTAATGATGACTGTAAATCTATTGTCAGAAAAACCCATCTGGTTCACTAATGCCCTTTAGGGAAGGCAACTGCCATCCTTACCTGGTCTAACCTACATGTGATTCCAGACCCACAGCAATGTGGTTGATTCTTAACTGCCCTCTGGGCAATTGGAGATGGGCAATAGATGCTGCCTGGTCAGTGATGCCCTCATCCTGTGAATGAATAGAAAAAAATCCCACCATGGCAGATGGTGGAATTTAAATTCAATGAAAAATCTGGAATTAAGTGTCTACTGATGATAATGAAACTGCAAAGACAACTGTGTACCATGGTCAATTGTCAGCAATACCCACCTGGTTCACTAATATCCTTTAGGGAAGGAAATCATTGGATCTCTACAGTGTGGAAGTAGGCTATTCGGCCCATCAAGTTCACACCAACCTGCTGAAGAGAATCCCTCCTAGACCCACCCCCTTACCCTACTCCTGTAACACTACATTTCCCATGGCTAACCACTTAGCTTGCATTTCCCTGGACACTATGGGCAACTTAGCATGGCCAATCCACCTAACTTTTGGACTGTGGGAGGAAGCCCACTCAGACACAGGGAGAACATGCAAACTCCACACAGACAGTCACCCAAGGCTGGAATCAAACCCAGGTCCCTGGCGCTGTGAGGCAGCAGTGCTAACCACTGAGCTACCGTGCTGTCCCAAATCAGCCATCCTTACCTGATCTGGTCTACATGTCCATCCCAGACCCACATCAATGTAGTTGACTCTTAACTGCCCTCTAGGCAATTAGGGATGGGCAATGAATGCTGGATTAGCCTGCGATGCCCACATCCCATGAATGAATTCAAAAAATTCCACTTCAAGGATGGCTGCAAGTGTGACATAAGGACCCTAAACATTGTTGTTGCATATTAGCTGGCAACAAAGGAAAACAGAGGCAACTCCAGTGGACTAATGATCAGCTGATTGTCAACACTAAGAATAACAGCCCATCACCACTTTGTTTGCAAAACACTTGCGGCAAAACGTGTCTCTCATAGCTTGGTCTCTTCAATAATCACCATTGACAGGAAGCTACCTCACTCCCAGTGGATTAGCTGCATGCCCATTGCATTACCCCAATGGAATGATGGTGACAATGAAAATATCCTGGAATTGTTATGATGCAGAAGGAGACCATTCAGCCCATTGTGCCTGCACTAGCTCATTAAACAAGCATTGTTACCTTGTGCCAATCTACTGTGAACTTCCCCACACCCTTGGGCATTATTTTTCTCCAAACACTGATGCAATGGACTTGGCTCTCATGCTGGGAAAGGAAGCAGTTCACACACAATAAGATGTGCCCAGTTCCCTGGGATTGCAATGGGCCGACCTCTGAAGGAGATGTTCAAGGGATAAAACACATACAGTGGGAGTTAAATGCATGGTGACCATAATATTAAGGAACAAATTCAGCCTATTTGAGTTAAGAGATTTTCAACAGTGAGTGGATAAAACAATATGATCAAATTGCAACAGTTTATATGGCGGGAAATGATCCTTTTACCTTCCCATGGGCCAAAAAAAATAGAAAGTTAGACTCATGGAAATAATAGCAATTGGTAATGAATTAGCCGTTAAAATACTAAGTATCCATAAGACAACAGGACCAGATGGATTACATCTCGCAGCATTTAAGGAAATGAGACAAGACATAAGAGGAGTTGTGAATAAAAAGTTTCACAGCTCATTACATCCAGGAGTAGTAACAGATGATTGGAAAACAACTAATCTTGTTCCAATTTCCAAAGGTCAGAGCACAATCTGGGGAATTCCAGGACTGTTAGCTTAACATCTGTAGCTGGAAAAACATTGGAGGCTCTTACAAAGGAAATAATTTGTACTTAACAACAGTAAAGGCAATAATTGCAAGCCTATGTGGTCTTGTGAAAAGCAACTCATGCCTTACCAGCTTCACAAAAATGAAATAGGATTGTGGATGAGTATAGTATTCCTGACGTTAGGAAAGCTGTTCACAAGGGCATTCAATTAAAAAGCGAAGGTCCCGGGGATAAAGAGAATTGCTTTAAATTCATTCGGGAGTTGTTGTTTGTGAATTGGTGTCAGTTGTTTCCCCACTTTGCTCCCAAATAGTTGCCGCTTACTGGACTGCAAGCTCCATAGCACTTAACAGACCTCACTCAAGCAGCTCCATTATCTGGGCGAGCGTTGACAGCCAGTGTCATTTGACCATGGTGGACACGTTCTCGACTTCCAACCGAATGTCCAGCAAAGCCCAAAGACAGCATGGGACGGGTGAGTGGGTCATTGAGTAGTGAAAATTCATGATTGAACTGAGGGTAAGCAGGCACAAAGGGCTGAATGGTCAATTATTTCTTACGCTGTATGTTAAAGAAATAGAGATTCTAGCTGCATGCATGCCAGAGAAGGAGTGAGAATCTGAACTACTGTAACATAGTGAATAACAATATATAGGGGGTGATCTGGCAGAGTGATACACTGAACTAATCAACAGAGAGGTCCAGGTTCTTGCCCTAGGGATGAGACTTCAAATCCCACGACAGCAGATGGTAGATTTTAATTTCAATTTTAAAATCTGGAAGACGGAACTAGTATCAGTGATTGTGACTGTTGAAATATCACCAAATGTTATTAAAACCCATCTGCTTCGCTAATATCCTTTAGGGAAGGAAGTCTGCCATCCTTACCTGGTCTGGCCTGTAGTAATGTGGTTGATTTGTAACTACCCTCCGAACTGCCTGCAGCTAATGTACTCCCTCTACACCCATGACTGTGTTGCCAAATTCCAAACGAACAGCATCTACAAGTTCACTGACAACACCACCGTGGTAGGACGGATATCAAACGACGATGGGTCAGAATCTAGAAAGGAGATAACCGACTTGGTGACAAGGTGCAATGAAAACAATCTGTCTCTCAACGTTGGCAAAACTAAAGAACTGATCATTGACTTCAGAAAGAAAAGAACAGAACACGCCCCCATCTACGTCAACGGAGCTGAGGTTGAGAGGGCAGAGAGACCTTCAAGTTCCTAGGAGTCATGATAATCGACAACTTCTCCTGGACTTTCCGCGTAGATGTGACAGTTAAGAAGGCACAACGATGCCTCTTCCTCAGGCAGCTCAGGATATTTGCCATGTCCATAAGGTCCCTCACCAACTTTTACAGATGCACCATTGAAAGCATACTGTCCGGGTGCATAACGGCCTGGTATGGCAACTGCTTTGCCCAGGACTGTAGGAAACTACAGAAGGTGGTGTGCACAGCCCAGACCATCATGGAAGCCTAACATTCCATCCATGGAGTCTAGTTACACTCCTCGTTGCCACAGAAAGGCAGCCAACATCATCAAAGACCCATCACACCCCAGTAATGATCTCCTACAATCTCTTCCATCAGGCAGAAGGTACAGAAGCTTGAACACATGCACCAGCAGGTTCAACAACAGCCTCTTCCCTGCTGTTATGTGACTGATGAATGGACTCTCTAACTTCAAATAATGTTGAACTTGCTTCGCACACTTCCTATGCAGTGTAACCTGTATGCCTCAGTCTGTCTCAGCCCCCTATCATCTGTATGTCCTTGTTTGCTACGATCTGCATGTCCATGTTTGCTAGAATCTGCTAGAAACTACTCATAAACAAAACTTTTCACTGTACTTAGGTACATGTTACTGCAATAAATAAATCAAATCAAATATTGGCTCTTATTACAAGGGGGTTAGGGTATAATAGTAGGGAAGTCTGACTGCAACTGTACAAGTTGCTGGTGAGACCACATCTGGAGCACTGTGAGCAGTTTTAGTCCCCTTATTGAAGGAAAGATACCATTTCATTGGAGGCAGTTCAGAGAAGGTTCACTTGGATGATCCCTGGTATGGAGGTTACAGAATCATAGAAACCCTACAGTGTGGAAGCAGGCCATTCAGCCCATTGAGTACACATCGGCTTTCCAAGAGCATCCCACCCAGACCCAGCTCCCTACCCTATTGCTGTAATCCTGCAATTCCCATGGCTAATTCATATAACCTGCACATCTTTGGACAGTGGGAGGAAAGCAGAGCACCTGGAGGAAACCTGCACAGACACAGGGAGAATGTACCAACTCTACAGAGACAGTTGCCTGAATGTGGAATCGAGCCCCTGGAGCTGTGAGGCAGCAGTGCTAACCACTGAGCCACTGTTTTGCATTACGACAGGTGCTAAATAGGTGCTAACTCTACTCAGTGGCGTTCAGAAGAATGAAAGGTGATGTCCTTGAAATATTTGGGATGCTGAAAGGGCTTGACAAATGCTGAGAGGATGTTTCCCCTCATTGGAGAGTCTAGGACCAGACCACAGATAGTCTCAAAATAAAGGGGCACCAATTAATGCTTAGATGAGGAGGAATTTCTTCTCGCAGAGGGCTGTGAGTCTTTGGAACAGAGAGCTGGGGGCAGAATCCTTGCGTATATTTAAGGCTGAGATGGATAGATTCTTGGTCACTTGGAGAATCAAGGGTTACTGGGAAAAGGCAGGAAAGTCAATGTGATGATTGTTAGATCAGCCATGATCCTATTGAATGGCGGAGCAGGCTTGAGGGGCTGAATGGCCAACTCCTGTCCCTATATCTTATGGTCTTGTGATCTTAACGGCTCCAAGCAAGCCATTGAGTCCAAGGGCAGTTAGGGATGGGCAACAAATGCTGGCCTCATTAGTAACAACCACATCATGCAAGAACAGAGGGAAATAAAAACTCATCACATTGTACTTTGGGACCATTCTGGCCTTTATAGATGACATAATTCCATCAAGGCTGATTTTTTTTTTCCTTTAATCATTCATGGGAAGAGGGCATTGCTGGCTGGCCAGCATTTATAGCCCATCCATAATTGCCCAGTGGGCAGTTAAGAGTCAACTACATTGTTGTGGATCTGGAGTCACATGTAGACCAGATCAGGTAAGGATGGCAGTTTCCTTCCCTAAAGGACATCAGTGAACCAGATGGGTTTTTCCAACAATTGACAATGGATTCATGGTCATCATTCAATTTTTAATTCCAGATATTTTATTGAATTCAAATTCCACCATCTGCCATGGCAGGATTCAAACCCATGTCCCAAGAACATTATCAGGGTCTCTGGATTAACAGTCCAGCAATAATACCACTAGGCCGTCGGGTGGTAACTGGGTAGGTGTGACAAAAACAGACCAACAATAGAATGGGAAATGCACATTAGGACATAGGATGAGGTTACTTTTCAAATGCAGCAGCTGCTGAGTACCCACAAAAAGCAATGCCTGAACAACAGTGTCTTGGTGTTGCTGGTTGATGGATCGAGGTTGGGACAGAGAACGTTACATCATATCATTGGATCTTTACTATCCATCCTTATTATGGAAGAGGAAAGAGGTAAGGGGTTTAATGTCTCACAGAAAGGTGAAGTCTCTGGAACTGTAGCACTTTCTGACTAATGTGCAAGAGTATTCACAAAATCTATGCCTTTGCAATAGAATTAGGATTATCCCCAAATGCCTGTACAGTCTCATAACGGAAATCCAATTGCTTAACTCTTATGATCAAGGCTTGTGGTCTGTATTAGTAATGATCCACCGAGGAACCCTGCCCATGTCATGCTGTACCAGACAGTGTCGTGGCAGGACAAGAAAGGGATGGCATCATTGCCAAAAGCCAGAGGAGCCCTGAATGTCAACTTTGGAAATGTGGCAAGTTGGAGGACCGGGACTACTGAACGGAGACAAGGGAGCTTTAAAAATGGAGCTGAACTAATCCCTTCCCATCTGTCCAGCTACTAGGCAGGTCCACTGCCATTATCTCAGGGTATTCCATCCTGGAGTCAGCCCTGGCTTCGGTGGAACTGAGATTGGTGATGATGTCAAATGGCAACGTGACATTGGCATGTGTGATGGCAGTCAGATGGTGGTGGTGGAGGGTGGATGGTATTGAGCTTGTTGCTGGAGGAATGGGAGGATGATCTGAGCTCTGGGAACAGAAGTACATCAGCTCCTGTCATTCCTGTCACTATCTCCCTAGACTCGGGGCATTGAAGTGGAGGGGATCTCTGCGAGCAGTCCTATGCACATCACACATCAGTATTGTTAGCTTGTAACCATCACTTGGGTGAAGATTGCCAATCTGTTGCTAATTATTTTGTACATTAATTGTGCTCCAACATTGTCATTTATTTAACAGCGGCTGTTTACAATTACACAACAGCTGACTTTAATACCTGGTTTTGACTATTGTGGTAAGGATGGAAATTAACCAACTTTTACCATACTTTACTGTTTTTTAGAGAATTGTAAAATTAAAAAAAAGTCACAATTCAGTGCACAGGGAACTCTCTTTGGAAGATTTGAAAATATCTTTTTAGTTTAGGGGCAATTTAACTGGGTTTTCCAGCTCATTTTAAATTAAATACAAAACATCATGCCTCAACAAGCAACTCCAGTGCTTTCAGGTCCTTGCTCAGTATAGGCATCAACAAGCTGCCCCTGGTTTTGCTCTCCTCAGAAGGTCAAGTGGATTTGATGGAGCCATAAAACATTACAAAAGGTTTAAGATAAAACAAATTGAAATGGTTCCCATTGGCTGAAAGACTGATAATCAGACGGGATCAAACACAGAAATTGCTGGAAAACTCAGCAAATCCAGCAGCACCTGTGGAGAGTTAAAGTTTCAGGTCCAGTGACCCCTCTTCAGTACTGCGTTCTGAAACAGCAATTTCCCTATTTGTTTCTGATTTCCGCGTCTTTTTTGTTTAATGATAATTTGCTAGAAAACTCAGCAAATCCAGCAGCACCTGTGGAGAGTTAAAGTTTCAGGTCCAGTGACCCCTCTTCAGTACTGCATTCTGAAATAGCAATTTCCCTATTTGTTTCTGATTTCCGCGTTTTTTTTTTGTTTAATGATAATTGGACGGTCCAGATCTAACGTCATTTAGCTCCTCTTCTGTGTTCATTTCTGGTCATCCCTGTTATAGGAAGGATATTATTAAGCTGGAGAGGGTTCCGAAAAGATTTTCCAGGATGTTGTCGGGAATGGAGGGTTTGAGTTACAAGGAGAGGCTGGATAGACTGGGACTGTTTTCAATGGAGCATAGGAGGTTGAGGGGTGACCTTATAGAGGTTTATAAAATCACTAGGGCTATATATAAGGTGAATGTCAGTTGTCCTTTCCCTAGGGTGGGGGATTTCAAGACTAAGGGGCATATTTTTAAGGTGAGAGGAGAAAAAAAAAAGGTATGAGGGGCAACTTTTTTTTTTACACAGAGAGTGATTTGTGTGTGGAATAAACTTTCAGAGGATGTGATGGATGCGGGTGCAGTTACAGCTTTTAAAAGACATTCAGGTAAGTACATGAGTAAGAAAGGTTTGGAGGAAATGGGCCAAGTGCAGGCAGGTGGGACGAGTTTAATGAAGTATGATGGTCGGCATGGACCGATTGGAGCAAAGGGTCTGTTTCCATGTTGTATGACTCTATGACACTCTGATTGTCAAAGGATCGTGAGGCAATGCAAAATTAAACCTTTACATAAAGATTGGGTAGGCTTTGGGCCTCATTCCCTCCTGGATATAGAGGTGGAGACAAATCATAATTCGTGCTCAAAATGAAGTAGAATACATAATTGGAGAAAAAGAACAGGAAAAGAAGGGGCTGACGGATGGTGATGGTGGTACAACGGACTGGATTTCTCTTCGAAAGGGCTGGGGCAGATATGATGGGATGAATGGCCTCCTTTTGTGCAGTGTTATCTCTTCCTATAGAACGCAAAACATCTGGAAATGGTTTGACTCTGGGTTATAAGGGGATGGGAATGATGGGGGTGAGACAAAGCAAGGGGGGTGGAGTGATGAGGTTTGGTCACTTGAGAACCATCAAGGCCCATTAATTTCTCTAAACGAGAATAAACAAAGAGCCTTGGATGCTGGAAATCTGCCATAAAAACAGAAATTGTTGCAGAAACTCAGCTCGCCGTTCCAAAGAAGGCTCACCAGACCTGAAATGTTGACTCTGCTTTCTCTTCACCTGCTGAGTTCCTCCAGCAATTTCAGCTTTGCTTCCATGAATTTGACCCTGCTTGAGTGTAAGACTCAAGCCCTTCGCAGTGCATCACCTTTCAGTTGAGTGCGCCTGTGCCCGTGCCCCCAGCATCCATCCAAACCAAGGACTTGGTGAAGTCATTGAAGAGTTCAGGTCTAAATCACCATGAATGCCATTGTACTCATATACTATAGAATATACTATAGTGCAGAAAGACACCATTCAGTCCATCGAGACTTCACCAACCATCTGAACAGCCTCCCAGCTAGATCCAACCACCTACCCTAGCCCCGTAATCCTGCATTTCCCATGGTTAACCCAGCTAACCTGCACATCCCTGGACACTATGGGCAATTTAGCATGGCCAACCCACCTAGCCTGCACATCTTTGGACGGTGGGGGGAAACCGGAGCACCCGGAGGAAACCCACACAGATCTGGGCTGTGGATTAATCGAGTGATACTATCTGCTTCTGACAGTGTCAGAATGTGCAGACTCTCACAGGAAATTACCCAAGGGTGGAATCGAACCCAGGTTCATGACGCTGTGAGGCATCAATGCTAACCACTGAGCCACTGTGCCACCTCGAATGCAATCGCATATCGCAAAAGCCCCAGGAAGGTAGAACTGCTCACCCACAACATCTCTCCCTCTGAGCGTCTTTTTGGAAACCAAGATAACAAAGTGTTTCCGACCTGAAACATCAGCTTTCCTCCTCCTCTGATGCTGCCTCGCCTGCTGTGTTCCTCCAGCTTCGCACTGTGTTAACTCAGACTCCAGCATCAGCAGTTCTTGCTATCTCTTTGTGGAAACCAAGCTTGACATCACCTGAGACAGCACACCTTTCCTTACCTCATCACCTTACCTGCTCTCACAGATACAGGTGGATCTCTCTCTATGGAGAATGTGTCCCATTAGGCTGACTCTCCAGCCTCTACAATGAATGAATCTTCATCCCAATTCATCAATACGTCTTGTCAAGAAAGGAAAAGAACACGACTTACTGAATCTGTTCCCATAGTTTTCCATTTTTGCTTAAAGAAAACACCGAGTAAAGAAATGCAAAAGATATTTGACAAGCTTAAGGGAGGTCTTTGTTGACTTCCTCCTACACTTCCTGTGGTCCATGTTTGTTCTCCCTCCTGGGAGTGTTCTTAATGTGTGTGGCCTGAGTGTGTTGTGGGGAAGGAGTGGGGGGTGGGGTCCACTCAGAATGCAGTCAATTCATAGATTTCTGAAGCACGGCTTATGGCTCGCACAGTGCTGAGTTCTGTTGTCTGACACTGTCAAAAGCAGATAGTATCACTTGATTAATCCGCAGCCCAGATCTGCTGGACAGCCGGAGACTAATATAAAAACCCGCAGCTAATTAGAAACCCATGGTTTTCAGAATTGTATCTCGCACTGAAATCAGCATTGGCTGTTCCTTTAACCCTTTCGTCAGCCTCTCGGTCCGTCAAAAAACAGCAAGAAAGAAATTTGCATTTCTGAGGCACCTCACGCTACCTCAGGGTTGACTTCACCTGATGAAAGGAGCAGAGCTATGAAAGTTTGTGATTTCAAATAAACCTGGTGTCGTGTGACTTCTGACTTTTACCTCAGAGTTAGCATTGCACAGCCAATGAAGTACTTTTGCAGCATAGTCCCTGTTGTAACGCAGGATTACTGGCTTACTCACCAGAGAGAACGGCCCTGCTCCTTCTTTGAAGTAATGCTACTGGATCCGTTACGTCAGGCCTGACAGAGCAAACAGCACCTTGGTTTTATACATCTTTCAAAAGACACCTCCAACAGCGTTGCACTCCCTCAATACTGGAATGTTCCAAGTCAGAAACAAGACAGACTGGCATGTTGTATAAAGCACTGGTTCATACTGAAGTAACTCCACAAAGGTCAGTATCCCATCATCAAGTCATCCTTTGTTTACATGTGCACAGTACATGACACTGACCCAGCTAGCTGAGGGCCAGCTCCTAGGGTGAGCAGAACCCCTGACCCTCCTGTTTTTTATCTGTCAGCCAGGATTCCCTGATTGGACCAGATTAACAGTCCCCAATCAGGGAACTCATATTCCTGGCTGATGTCGATACTATCAGTATACATACAAATGTACAGATTATACAGTCATAGAGATGTACAGTACGGAAACAAACCCTTCAGTCCAACCTGTCCATGTTGACCAGATATCCCAAATTAATCTAGTCCCATTTGTCAAAATTTGGCCCATATCCCCCTAAACCCTACTTATTCATGTATCCATCCAAATGTCTTTTAAATGTTGTAATTGTACCAGCCTCCGCCAATTCCTCTGACAGTTCATTCCAAACTCTGCATGAAAACGTTGCTCCTTAGATCCCTTTTAAATCTTTCTCCTCTCACCTTAAACCTATGCCCTCTAGTCTTGGACTCTCTCACTCTGGAGAAAAGCCCTTGGCAATCTGCCCTATCTATGCCCCTCATAAACATCTATCAGGTCACCCCTATCCATGCCTCGCTTATAAATCTCTATAACGTCACTCCTCAGCCTCCAATGCTCCAAGGAAAATGGCCCCAGCCTATTCAGTCTCTCCCTATACCTCAAACCCTCCAACCTTGGCTACATCCTTGTAAATCTTTTCTGAACCCTTTCAAGTTTCACAACATCTTTCCAGGAGAAGCATTTTGCCCCTCTCAGCAGTTCTACTGTCCAATAAGGTCTGACTGTGGTCTCAACTCCAGTCTATCCTGAATAATGACTGCCCCCCTCATTAGTCACAAATCTAGTTCTGCTTTGAAACTACTGAATGAACCTCACAACCTCCCAACCCAAACCACTCTCTGGGAACGAGTGTTCCAAAGATTCACCACCTTTTCAGGGAAAAAAAAACAAAAACATAAATTGCATGGAAAGCTCAGCAGGCCTGGTAGCATTAGTGGAAAGAAATCAGTTGATATTTCAGGTACACTGACCCTTCCCCAGAGCTGATGGTAGCTAGGAAAATATTGGTTTTTGTGCAGAAGATAGGGTCAGGGAACTGGGTAAGGAGTAAATGATAGGTGGAGATAGAGCCCAAAGAGAGACAAGAGTAGTTGGACAGACAAAGGAGTGGATAATGGTCAGCCTAGGAGGGTGAATAGCTACTAATGGGGACTGTTAGTGGCTAACAATGGGTAGTGTGTAATAGCAGACCATGTGATAACAAGTAAAAACTGAAAGAACTGTGGATGCTGCAAATCAGGAGCAAAAACAGAAGTTGCTGGCAAAGCTCAGCAGGTCTGGCAGCATCTGTGAAGGAAAAAACAGAGTTAACGTTTCGGGTCCGGTGGCCCTTCCTCAGAACTCTTCAGCGTTCTGAGGAAGGGTCACCAGGCCCAAAACACTGACTGTTTTTCCCTTTACAGGTGTTGCCTGACCTGCTGAGCTTTGCCAGCAACTTTGTTTTTGTGCATGTGACAACAAGGCCTGGTGTTTGGGGTTGGGCTAAGGACATGGGAGAAGCCATGCTTCAAGGACATGCCTCAAGCCCTAAACTTGTTGAACTCGATCTAACATCAAAGTCTGCATTGATACTTTCTCCCACATTGCTCATCTCAACTAACCTCACTCTCCCATTCACTCCCAATACCTTCCAATACCATAAAACAGCAATATTTTAAGTGCAGGTGGTCCGCCAACGTCAATCGTGTTAAACGGAGCTTTGAGACAACCAAGGAAGCCCAATTTGTAACCCGATTTGCTTACAAGCAAGCTCTGCGTTGAACAAAAAAACATGAAAACAAAGTGGGAATGTGAAAAGCTGCCATAGTCTAACCAGATCGTGGGGCTGCTCTCTTATTAGAGAGAGAGAGGCGACTGGTGGTGAGTTTAACCCGAGGTCACCACAGGCGAAGGAGTTGATAATCTCAGCCGGTGTGCGAATTGTGCAGTTGGCATCACTCTGCATCACAAACCAGCTAAACTAAACCCATTTTCTGATGGAGGGTCTAGGCCTGAAACGTCAAGCTTTCCTGCTCCTATGATGCTGCTTGGCCTGCTGTGTTCATCCAGCCCCACACCTTGTTATCTCAGATTCTCCAGCATCTGCAGTACCTTTTATCTCTAAACTAAACTACCCTCACCCTACCACCCCCTCCCCACCCCAAACTTGTACACTGAAAGGCATTGAAAAATGTTGAGAGTTAGCACTGGGAACAGTCAGTAATCTTGCTCTGCTTAGAGTGCTTCCTTAGGACAAATGAAGAACAGTCCATCCTGTCAATGCCGTCAAATGTTTTTTTGTACTGCCTTGTTGTGGTCTTGTAGCAATTACAGAGCCTTGGTGAAGGCGATACTCCGCACCTGGAGTATTGTGTGCACTTTTAGTCTTCTTATCTGAGGAAGGATATTCTGGCTTACAGAAGGAGTGCAACAAAAGTTTCCTAGACAGATTCCGACATGTGAAGAGAGACTGGATCAGTTAGGGCTATATTCCCCGAGGTTTAGAAGGAGGAGAGAGGATTTCCTAGAATCTTCTAAAAGTCTAGCAGGACGAGACAGGGTAAATGCAGGAAGGATGTTCCCAACGATTGGAGTTCTTGGAACCAGGGGTCACAGTCTAAGGATATGGGGTAGGCCATATAGGACTGAGATGAGGAGAAATGTCTCCATCCAGAGAGTGAGGAGCCTCTGCTACAGAAAATGGTTGAGGCTGAAACATCAAATGCTTTTGAGAAGGAGGTAGATATAGTTCTCAGAGCTTAAGGGATCAAAGGGTATAGGGATAAAGTGGGAGCAGGGGACTGAGTTGGATGGTCAGCCATGATCCTATTGAGTGGTGGAGCAGGCTTGAAGGCATGAATGGCCTACTCCTGCTCCTATTTGTGATGTTTCTCCAAGCTGCAGTGCTAAATCCTGGCACATTCCAACAGCTCCTGTGATTTCAGCTTGGGAAACAGGGAGCGAAGAGGGAGAACATGCATCAGTATCCTCAGCCTGCTTGAGTGAGGAACATACTGCCATCTTTGTTCTTTTCGTCTTTCAGTTCCATGGTACAGCCATCCATCAACCTTCATGGTCCCACCTCTTTGTCTCAATTTCACCATGTCTCCAATCAATGGCATTTTTAACTTTCACGCAGATCTGGCCATATTTTCTGAGCTTGAATACCCTTTTACAGAGGGACCTTGGTGTTGACTGATGGCTTGTTCGTTGATTTCACACCCTATTCTGGCCATCTCTGTTCCCATAGCTTGCTGCATGGTAAGTTTGGCTAATCCTGTTACCAGTCCAGCATCTTGGCTAATCACCAGCATGTTTCATTTGGATTTCCTATTCTCCTGGCAGAAACAGCTGAGAACTAACAAAAACTTAAATACACATACCAACAGGTTCAAGAACAGCTTCTTCCGCACCGTTATTACACCTCTGAATGGACCTTTCAAATCTCAAATCTCATGTTGATCTTGTTTTTTTTTTGTGCACCTTCTTTGCAGCTGTAACTCTGTATTCCTCGCTCTGTTCTATCAGCCTATGATCTTTGTATGGTATGATGTGCCTGTACTGCACATAAAACAAAACTTTTCACTGTATCTAGGTACATGTGACAGTAGTAAATCAAATCAAATCAAAAATCAGCTTTGCCACAACCAGAGTGTTGGGTTTTCTGAATTTGACTCATTGTAATTTCACTGCATTCCTCTTTTAAAATAACTTATCAATTTCACTTAAAACAACTTTTGGGGACTGTCCTTCAGCAACAATGTTTCTTCACTGGTCAACTTGAATTCTAAGCGGCCTTTGAGCAAGAAGTTTTTCCAAACTTGTTTCGATCTTACTGTTATTATTGAACATTTGCGCCCTCATTTTAGTGCCTTGCTGAGCCGTAGAAACTATATCGCCTTATTTACTCTGTCATTACATTCCATAATTGACAAGCCAACTGACCCTTGACCTTCCCTGGAGTGTTTGACAAGGAATAAATTAATATTTATCACATTTATATAACCTTTCTCTAATAGTTTTTTAAATTTTTAAAAGGCATGAAAGAAAAGCTTGCATTTCCACAACCTCAGGACAATTAAGTCATTTAAAGTTTGGTGGCTGTTGTAATATAGGCAACACACAATCAATTTGTAACCAGCAAGCTCCCATAAACAGCAATGACATACTGGCCTCCCTTCTGTAGGAAGTATGTTGTGAAACTTGAAAGGGTTCAGAAAATATTTACAAGGATGTTGCCATGGTTGGAGGGTTTGAACTATAGGGAGAGGCGGAATAGGCTGGGGTTATTTTCTCTGGAGTGTCAGCTGAGGGGTCACCTTATACAGGTTTATGAAATCATGAGGGGCAAGGATAGGGTGAATAGCCAAGGTCTTTTTCCCAGAGTAGGAGAGTCCAAAACTAACGGGCATATGTTTAAGGTGAGAGGGGGAAAATTTCAAAGGGATCTAAGCAGCAACATTATCACGCCGAGGGTGGTGTGTGTATGGAATGAGCTGCCAGAGGAAGTGGTGGAGGCTGGTACAGTCACAACATTTAAAAGGCTTCTGGATGGTTACATGAATAGGAAGGGTTTAGAGAGGTATGGGCCAAATGCTGGCAAATGGGACTGAATTTATTTAGGATACCTGGTCAACATGGACAAGTCAGACCAAAGGGTCTGTTTCCATGCTATATGACTCTATTTGGGTTAATGATGGGGAGACAATGGCCTAGTGGTATTATCACTGGACTGTCAATCCAGAGACCCCAATGATGTTCTGGGACCTGGGTTCAAATCCCACCATGGCAGAGGGTGGAATTTGAATTCAATAATATTAAAAAAAAAAAATCTGGAATTAAGAGTCTAATGATGATCATGAAACCATTGTCGGTTATTGGGAAAAACCCATCTGGTTCACTAATGCCCCTTTAGGAAAGGAGACTGCCATCCTTATCTGGTCTGGCCTACATGTGACTCCACACCCATGGCAATGTGGTTGATTATTGACTGCCTTCTGGGCAATTAGGGATGCCCTAGCCAGCCACAACCTCATCCCGTGACTGAATAAATAAAGAAAACGAAACTATTGATGAACACGTTTACAAGGGAGACAGTGTGTACCACAAACCACTCATTGCCTAAATCCCCAACATTATCCTCTCGCCTGATGTGCTCAGAATAGAGATGTAGAGGTCTACAGCACAGAAGAAGGCCCTTCAGCCCATCGACATTGTGATGGTTAAAAACAACCACCTAACCATTCTAATCCCATCTCCCAGCACTTGGCCCATAGCATTGTATGCCTTGGCATTGCAAATGCACATCTAAATACCTCTTCAATGTTATGAGCGTTTCTGCCTCTCCCACCTTTACAGGCAGTGGGTTCCTGATTCCCACCATCTTCTGAGTGAAAAATATTTTCCTAAAATCTCCTCTAAACCTTAAATATATGCCTCACTTCCCCCCATTCATTGATCCCTCCACCAAGGTGGAAAAGGTTCTCCCTGTCTACCCTATTTATAACCCTCATAATTTTCTACATCTCAATCATTTCCCTTCTCAATCTCCACTCCTCCGAGGAAAACAGCCCCAGTCTCCCCATTTCACGTCAGTCCTCATCTAGACTCAAAATGTCAGCTTGCTCTCTTCTCCATGGATACTGACTTACCACTGCGATTCCCAGCATTTTCTGTTTTCAGCCCAGTCTCCCCAAGCTTTTTCCATAACAAAAGCACACCAGGCCAGGCAGCATCCTGGGAAATCTCATCTGCACCCTCTCCAGTGCAATCACATCCCTCCTATAATGTGGATTCCAGGGTTGCACACAATACTCTGGCTGTGGCCTAACCAACATTTTATACAATTCCAGCATAACCTCCCTGCTTGTAAGCTCTATGTCTCGGCTAATAAAATGTCTTTCTTGACCACTCTATGCACCTGTCCTGCTACATTAAGGTGGGCATGGAGACCAAGGTTCCTCTGATCCTTGGTTCTTCCCAGGGTCCTACCGCCCATCATTCCCTTGCTTTGTTTGTCCTGCCCAAACGCATCATTTCACACTTACCTGGATTGAACTCCATTTGCCAACTGCTTTCTTGAAAAAAATAACGCAGTGGGGCTTCTTTGTAAGATGGAATGAGCAGGGGTATTACTTGAATGGAGAGTGACTGCAGAATTCCAGGTTGCAGAGCGATCTGGGTGTCTAGTGCATGAGTAACAAAAGAGTTAATGCGCAGGTACAACACACAATCAATACAGCTTAATGGGTGCTACCCTTTATTATGAGAGGAAACATAAAAATAGGGATAAAACAGAGAACTGTGGATGCTGCAGACCTGAAACAAAAACAGAAACTGCTGGAGAAACTCAGCAGAATCTGTGGGGAGAAAGTAAAGTTAACATTTCGAGTCCCGTGACCCTTCTTCAGTGTTCTGACGAGTCTATTCACTGACCTATGCTCACTGTTCTTGATTGGTTAAGTCTGGGTGTTGATTCAGAGTTAAAGTAAACTGGAGGACCAAGAAGGTAGGTTTGAGATAAGCGGGAGTACAGACAATCTGGTGGTCATTGAGATAATTTAAAACATGCGTGGTGGCACGGTGGCTCAGTGGTTGGCACTGCTACCTCACAGCGCCAGGGACCCGGGTTCAATTCCACCCACGGGTGACTGTCTGTGTGGAGTTATCTCACTTTCCCTGTGTCTGCGTGGGTTTCCTCCGCGTGCTCCGGTTTCCTCCCACAGTCCAAAGATGTGCAGGGTAGTTGGATTGGCCAGGCTAAATTGCCCATAGTGTTCAGGGATGTTTAGGTTAGACATGGGAAATGCAGGGGTAGGGGAATGGATCTGGGTTGGATGCTCTTCGGAGGGGTGGCATGGGCTTGTGGGCCAAATGGCCTATTTCCACACTGTATGGATTGTATGATTAAATCTGCACACTCAAGAACTAGTGTCATCATTGCTTGATGTAAGGTAACTCAAGTGTCACTATACTGTTAAAATATAGTTTATCAATTGTCAACTTCAATCATTTGATTTTAATACTTGGATCTTTCATGAACTGAAATGGTTTCAAAATGAAGGGGAAAAAAAACTTAAAAATGGCTGCATTAACCATCTGACTACTGTCATTGCGATTTCAATAAACAAGAACTAATCAGAACTGAAATTAACATTGTTATCACACAAGACTGAAACCGATCAACCAGGCTGTAATGATTGTAATGAGGTCAGTCAGCTGGACTTCATAGAATATGAGTTCCCTGATTGGGCTGTTAATCTGGCCCAATCAGGGAGCCGTGGCTGACAGATATAAACAGGAGTATCAGCGATACTAACACTCTGGTGCCTGACTCTATACAAGGCAGTACTATAAATCAAGGACTATTCATGTGTACATAAAGGGCGACATGGTGATGGAATACTTGCTGCTGTGGAGTCATTTTGCAGACCTGTGTCTCCTGTCTGATGTACACCATTATTAGAAGTTCATATGTTGGACATTAAGGTAAAATCACTTGAAAACGGGAAACTCGGATACAGGAATGCATAAACCAGCTGTATTTCAGGAACTGCTTTTGGTTAGAGCAGATGAGATGAATTTGAGACTGGAACAAAACTGGAGTGAGCTCTCTCTTTCAGCTTCTTGAAGGACAAATCATGCAGCAATATTGCAAATTGGGAAGAACCTCAGGCTAATGTTCTAAGATTTTGATTCAAATCCCAGCATGAAATTTGAATTTTTTTTTGAAAACAACTGAAATAAAAAGTTATCCTGAGACAGACCATGTAACATATAAATTAGGAGCAGGAGTAGGTTATTTGGACATTGAACCTTTTGTCATAAAAACCCATCTGATTCACCAATTTAAAGAAGCAATTGTGACTGCAGATTCCCAGCAATGTGGTTCTCCCTTCACTGGCCTCAGGGAAATTAGTGTTGGGCAATAAGTACCGGACTAGTCAATGATGGCCAGGTCCAAAGAGTAAAGTAAATTGCAAATGGCAACACTCCCATCCTGACTCTCAGAATATGGCCCAGTGGGGATGATCCTTACCTCTAGGTAAGAAACTCTGGGTTTAAATCCCACCTCAAGAGATGATGGTTGTGGAAGGCCTGTCAAAACAGCTGATTATCCACCAGTACATCTTTCTTGGACGCTCAGGCAGTCAGAACCATGTGGTAGGTGTAGGGCAAGCTTAAAAGGATTCATGGACAGGCTGTTGCCAGGACCAAACTTCAACCTCATTCATAGAATTCCTTAAACTGCAGAAGTGGCCATTTGGCCCATCAAGTCTGCACCAACACTCCAAAGAGAATTCCACCCACCTTATCCTCAGAACTTTGTACTTCCCATGGCTTAATCCACCTAACCTGCACATCCCTGGACACTATGCGTAATTTAGCATAGCCAATCCACCCTAACGTGCACATCTTTGGACCGTGGGGAGGAAACCAGAGCAGCCGATAGAAACCTACGCAGATACGGGGAGAACGTGCAAACTCCACACAGACAGTCAGCAAAGACTGGATTGAATCCGGGTCCCTGGTGTTGTGAGGCAGCAGTGCTGAGAAGAGGGCACCATGCTGCCCTGTAAACTGAAGGTAAGCAATCAGGGCTTGTTCTGGGGGACTTCCACACATACATGCAAGCCCTATTAGTCTTGACTGGACCTTCAGTGCCCTGGTCTGAAGCTCTAACATTCCCCCTGTGAAATGTCTCTTCCACCCTTGTCTCCATCGCCTGGAACACACAATTGCTCCACTGGCCTCATATCTCCTTTTCTGGCTTAGTGTCAAATATCTATCGGGCTACACACATTGGGGACATTCTGTACACTAAAGATGCGACAGAGATGTAAGTACCTGACTCAGCAGCATCTGTGAAAGGAAAAGCAGTGTCAACGTTTCAAGGCCAGTGACCCTTTTTCAGAACAGATATGATCCAATCTTCTTTTTTTAAAAGTTAATTCATGGGAAATGCTGGGCCACCAATGGTTTCCAATCCTGAGTTGCCCTTGAGAGGAATGGGTGGTGTGCTGACGATCAGGTGCTGCATCTTGGTAAAACAAACAAGGGCAGGACTTGTACAATTAAAAGTAGGGCCTTGGGTGGTGCTGTAGAACAGAGAGACCTAGGGTTTCAGGTACATAATTTTGAAGTTTGTGTCACAGGTAGACAGGATGGTTAAGAAGGTGTTTAGCATGCTTGGCTTCATTGCTCAGACCTTTGCGTATAGGTGTTGGGATGTCATTTTGAGGTTGTACAGGTTGTTGGTGAGGCCCCTTTTGAAGTACTGTGTACAGTTTTGATATAGAAAGGATATTATTAAATTGGACGGGATTCAGAAAAGATTTACCATGATGTTGCTGGGAAGGAAGGGTTTGAGTTATAAGAACATAAGAACTAGGAGCAGGAGTAGGCTATCTGGCGCCTTGAGCCTGCCCCACCATTCAATAAGATCATGGCTGATCTTTTTGAGAGTGAGCTCCACTTACCCGCCCACTCACCATAACCCTTAATTCCTTTACTGTTCAAAAATTTATCTAGCCTTGCCTTAAAAACATTCAGCGAGGTAGCTTCAACCGCTTCACTGGGCAGGGACTTCCACAGATTCATAACCCTTTGGGTGAAGAAGTTCCTCCTGACCTCAGTCCTACATCTGCTTCCCTTTATTTTGAGGCAAATCCCTCTAGTCCTAGTTTCACCTGCTAGTGGAAACAACCTCCCTGCCTCCACCTTATCTATTCCCTTTATAATCTTATCTTATGTTTCTATAAGATCTCCCCTCATTCTTCTGAATTCCAATGACTATAATCACAGCCTACTCAGTCTCTCCTCATAATTCAACCCTCTCACCTCTGGAATCAACCGAGTGAATCTCCTCTGCACCCCCTCCAGTGCTAGTATATCCCTTCTCAAGTAAGGAGACCAAAACTGCACACTGTTCTCCAGGTGTGGCCTCACCAGGACCACATACAGCTGCAGCATAGCCTCCCTGTTTTTAAACTCTATCCCTCGAGCAATAGCAGACAAAGTTCCATTTGCCTTTTTAATTACCTGCTGCACCTGCAATCCTACTTTTAGCGATTCATGCACAAGGACACCCAAGTCCCTCTGCGCAGCAGCGTGCTGCAATTTTATACCATTTAAAACATAGTCCATTTTGCTGTTATTCCTACCAAAATGGATGACCTCACACTTATCAACTTTGTACTCCATCTGCCAGACCTTTGCCCACTCACTTAGACTATCTATATCCCTCTGCAGACTTTCAGTGTCTTCTGCACACTTTGCTCTACCACTCATCTTAGTGTCATCTGCAAATTTTGACACACCACACTTCGTCCCCATCTCCAAATCATCTTTGTAAATTGTAAACAATTGCGGTCCCAACACTGATCCCTGAGGCACACCACTAGCCACTGACCGCCAACCAGAAAAACACCCATTTATCCCTACTCTTTGCTTTCTACTGGTCAGCCAAGCCTCTATCCATTCCAATACACTACCTGTGATATCGTGGAACTTTATCTTACGTAGCAGCCTTTGATGTGGCACCTTGTCAAATGCCTTCTGGAAATCCAGATACACCACATCCACAGGTTCCCCATTGTCCACCACGCAAGTAATGTCCTCAAGGAATTCCACCAAATTAGTTAAACATGACCTACCCTTCATGAACCCATGCTGGGTGTTCCCAATGCGACAATTTATATCCAGATGTCTTGCTATTTCATTCTTAATGATAGATTCAAGCATTTTTCCCACTACCGAAGTTAAGCTAACTGGCCTATAGTTACCTGCTTTTTGTCTACTTCCTTTTTTAAACAGTGGGGTCACATTGGCTGTTTTCCAATCTGCGGGAACCACCCCAGAGTCCAGTGAATTTTGGTAAATAATTACTAGTGCATTTGCTATTTCCCCCATCACCTACTTTAGTACCCTGGGATGCATCTCATCAGGGCCAGCAGACTTGTCTACCTTTAGTCCCATTAGCTTGCCCAGCACTGCCTCCTTAGTGATAATCATAGTTTCTAGGTCCTCACCTGCTATAACTTTCTTGCCATTAGTTTTCAGCGAGTTATTTGTGTCTTTCGCTGTGAAGACCGACGCAAAATAACTGTTTAATTCCTCGGCTATTTCCTCATTCCAGTTATTAAATTGGCCTTCTCATCCTCGAAAGGACCAATGTTTACCTTTGCTACTCTCTTACAATTTACATATTTATAGAAACTTTTGCTGCCTGTTTTTATATTCTGAGCTGGTTTACTCTCATAATCTATCTTACTTTTCTTTATAACTTTTTTTGTGGCTTTCTGTTGGCCTTGAAAGATTTCCCAGTCTACTAGTTTCCCACTACTCTTTGCTTTTTATATGTATTTTTAAAAAATCTGATACTTTCCTTTATTTCCTTAGATATTTATGGCTGACTATCTCTTTTCCTACAGTTCTTCCTTATCACTGGAATATACTTCTGCTGAGCACTGTGAAAAATCGTTCCGAAAGTCCTCCACTGTTCCTCAATTGACCCACCATAAAGTTTTTGCTCTCGTTCTACCTTAGCTAACTCCTCCCTCACCCCATCGTAGTCCCCTTTGTTTAAGCACAGGAAATTGGTACTGGATTTAACCATCTCACACTCCATCTGTATTTTAAATTCGACCATACTGTGATCGCTCCTTCCGAGAGGATCCTTCACTGTGAGATCATTAATTATTCCTGTCGCATTACACAGGACGAGATCTAGGATAGCTTTCTCCCTCGTAGGTTCCATTACATATTGTTCAAGGAAATTATCGCGGATGCATTCTATGAACCCCTCCTCAAGGCTGCCATGACCGACCTGGTTTGACCAAGCCATATGTAGATTAAAATCCCCCATGATAATTGCTGTACCATTTTCACATGCATTAGCTATTTATATGTTTATTGCCTGCCCCGCCACAATGTCATTATTTGGTGGCCTATAGACCACACCTATCAGTGACTTCTTCTCCCTGCTATTCCTAATTTCCACCCAAATGGATTCAACCTTTTGTTCAGTAGAACCTATATCATCTCTCACTACCACCCTGATATCATCCTTAAAAATCAGAGCGACACCACCTCCCTAACCTTCCTATCTGTCCTTCCGAACAGTTTGATACCCCTGGATATTTAACTCCCAGTCATGACCATCCTGTAACCATGTCTCTGTAATGGACACTAAATCATATCCATTTGCCATGATTTGCACCGTCAACTCATCCACCTTGTTTCGAATGCTCCTAGCATTCAGATAAAATGCCCTTATGCCACTTTTTGCACCTTCTTTTTGGGTCCTATCACCTCTATTACTAACAGGTCTTGAGTTCTCCTTCCCTTTAACTTTCTTCCAAATTTTCAATGGAGTTGAAGCTTCCTCGACACTAAGGAAGGGCTGGACAGATTGGGACCTTTTTCACTGGAGTGTAGGATGTCGAGAGGTGACCTTATAGAGGCTAATAAAATCATGACAGGTTTAGACAAGGTGAATGGCAGGTGACTTTTCCTTAGGGTGGGGGATTTCAAAAATAGGAGGCATATTTTTAAGGTGGGAGGAGAAAAATTTTAAAAAATTACATGAGGGGCAAATGTTTTACACAGTGCGGCTCGTGAGTGGAATGAACTGCCAGAGGAAGAGGTGGACGGGGGTGCAGTCAAAACATCTAAAAGACATTTAGATAAGTACATGAATAGGAAAGGTTTGGGGGGATATGCACCAGGATCGGGCAGGTGGGACTAGTTTAGTTTGGAATTATGGTCGTCATGGCCTGATTGGACTGAAGGGTCTGTTTCTGCGCTGTATGACTCTTCAAAATACGGTAACATAAATAAGGATAAAATATCATCCAAGTAAAATACAATCCAGATGACTTTTCATTTTAGAAGTGGCGTTTTGAAATAAATGCCACCACCTTTAAAACAAAAGAAAATTTTCTTGCCTGCTTTGGCCTGTTTCTGTCCTTAAGGCTCCAAAGAAACTCACTGAAGTTTTATTTTGAATTAAATTCGCACTCAATTCATCACTGGAAATACACAGCTACTCCAAATCATTAACATGCCTGAGTGATGAATTGCTTGGCCAAAGAAATGATGGTGAATAATAACCCTCTCTTAACAGGCGCTGGGCAGAGGATGTGTGTGAATCCATGCCGTCCACACACTATAAATGGCCAAGTATGAGCAGCAGTTGAGAGATGAATGGGAGAAACGGGCTTGAGCTCTCCGTGGGATGGGAAGAGAGTGTCGACTTGCAGAGGACAAACAATTCATTCCCGCAGCACTGACAGAAGGAAAATCAGCGTTAACGTTTGCTCAACCTGGCGTTTCCCTACCAACCTGCCTTTCATCGTCCCACTTCATCAACCAGCTTAAAATAAATTCCGATTTTAGCAAGAAAATAATCGAAAACCTCAGTGATTGATCTCTGCAAAAATAAAGATGATGTTAGTTTCTATAGGTTCGTCTACTTTTTAAAACACAATATGGATACAGCACCTATACAGGGAGCAAGCAAGAACAAGGCACTGAGTTGAATGATTAGCCCTGATCATATTGAGTGATAGTGTAGGCTCAAAGGGCAGAATGGCCTACTCCTGCTTCTGTGTTTCCATGCTTCTAGCACTGAAACAGGTCACTTGGCTCAACTGCTTTGATCCAGTGTTTAAAAATTCCATACCTGCCTCCTCTCACTCCTCTTTACCTCGTCCTATTGGCGTAATCTTTCTCTCCTTCCTTGTGTTCCCACCCATGGTTTCTTCTTGAACTCATCTATCCTCTTCATCTTGGCTTGTCCTTACATAAAAATCAAACTTTTTTTTAAAACTAAAAATAATGGGATGCGAAAGAGCCCCTGGCACTATTTCAAAGAAGAGTAGGAAGTTCTTCGCAGGGTTCTGGCTGATATTTATCCTTCAGTCAACATCACAAGATGAAAGACTACCTGGCTACTGTCACATTGCTACTTGTGGGAATTTGCTGCGTGGCAAATTGGGTTGCCATGTTTCTAACATCTGTACTCGCCAAGAAATAATGACTTGGCTGCAAAATGCTTCAGGGCATTCCATGACATGGAAAGCGCTATATACAATGTAGGTGTTTATTTCTTTGACAGCTGGTGCCTTCTTGACAAGGCAGATGGAGGGGCAGTGTAGGGATTGGAACGAGGTCGGCCAGCTGGACCTCATAGAATGTGAGTTCCCTGACTGGGGGCTGTTAATCTAATCCAATCAGGGAGCCCTGGCTGACAGACAGAAACAGGAGTGTCAGGGGTTCTGTTCAATCTGGTATTTGACTCCGAACAAGGCAGTACTAGAGTCAAGGGTGGCTTGGTGATGGGAAACTGGCCTCTGTGGAGCTATTTCAAGACAGGGGACTGGTGAAGGGAGCGGGGCTGAGGGGAGTGGAGAATGTGGTGATGAGGGAGTGACAAGGCGAGTGGATGAGGGGAGTGAAGTGATGAAGGAAGTGACAAAGGGCATGATGAGGGGAGCGGAGAATATGGTGACACGGGGAGTGATGGAGGGAGCAGGGATTGTGGAGAAGGAGCTGGTAGGAGCTTTCCAGTTCCACTCTAAAATCCTTTGAGAAAGATGAGGCAGTATCTTTTTAAAGCCACTCCGTGGCCACAGCACGTTGATGACGGACAGTATAGGAAGCTCTGAGTGAAGGAAACCCATTCACACTTAACTGTTTGTACGTTCTAGATTCTTGACCAAGGACATCATTCTGTTAAAATGTCTGCCAAGCACATCCTGTAGCTGATGACCACGTCGGGGTTTCCGAAAGGATTTCCCACCATCACTCCATCTTGAGGCTTGAAACTGACGTGACCCCTCTCTCAGGGAATACCATGAGAGCTGGGGACCAGGGAGGGGCTATGGAAGGGATCCAATGATATCATCACTGACTCCCCCTCTATCAACATCCTGAGAGTTACCATTGACCAGAAACTCAACTGGACTAGTCACATAAACATAATGGCTACAAGAGCGGGTCAGAAGCTAGGAATACTGCAGTGAGTAACTCACCTCCTGACTCCCCAAAGCCTGTCCACCATCTACAAGCTCAAGTCAGGAGTGTGATGGAATACTCCCCACTTGCCTGGATGAGTGCAGCCCCAACAACACTCAAGAAGCTCAACACCATCCAGGACAAAGCAGCCGCTTGATTGGCACCACATCCACAAGCATCCACTCCCTCCATCACTGATGCTCAGTAGTAGCAGTGTGTACCATCTACAAGATGCACTGCAGAAATTCACCAAAGATCTTCAGACAGCACGTTCTAAACCCATGACCACATCCATCTAGAATGACAACGGCAGCAGATACACAGGAACACCACACCTGTGCAAATTCCGCACCAAGCTGCTCACCATCCTGACTTGGAAATATATCACCATTTCTTCACTATCAGCAGGTCATAATCCTGGAATTCCCTCCCTAAGGACATTGTGGGTCAATCTAAAGCTGGTAGGCTGCAGTAGTTCAAGAAGACAGCTCACCCCAACCTTCTCAAGGGATAACTAGGGACAGGCAATAAATGCCTACAACCTATGAGAGGATAATTTTTAAAAAACCCTCAACCAACATCCCACAAGTGCGCTTCCACCAGGAGTGCATGGAGTTAGCAACCGGGAATGGAGACTTTGTCTAAATTTTCTTTCCTGATCCAGTGAGGTTGAGGTTAGGTGCAGGGACTTTACCAATAACCCCCAGCTGAGGAGAGCTGACTTACCACACACAGGGAATCAAAACTGGGACATTTCCTGCATCTCAGCTGCCCTCTGGATTACATCAGTGCTGTCTGCTACTCCCTCAGTTTGCTGAAGACACCCACGTGAATAATCAAACAACAAATTAACTGATTTTTTTTTCCTCTCAAAGAGGTTGGCAAGCCTTTTAATTTCAAGACTATAACGATTATTCTTAATATCCCTGACAGAAGGTCTGAATCCTGCCAGCACACATACACATCTCTTCTTCTTAATTTAAACTTGCTTAATTTGTAGTTAATTAATTCACAATGTAATAACGTGGAAACACCTCCTGCTCTGTTTTGTGAGCTTAATTGCTTAATGCAAGCTGGGGGACATCAAATTTGCCTGAGCAAAGGAGGAAAATGGTTTCAAATTAGCAGCAACCTATCCCACTAAAAGGTTAATATTCCGCTGTAGTGATGGAAAGAAGTTGTATGAAGGAAAATTCTGACAGAGCTGGTCTCCTCAGAGGTTCTCCATGTCCTTATCCCAGATGATGTCCCTCTAATAATCCCACAGCACACTTGAGAACTGTCCTGAAAGGTCTGGAAGACACTTGGAATCTCGGTCACAGTTACGTTAACTTGGAGCCACTTGTGGAGAACAGCATCACCATCTAGGCTGCACCAGTGGAAGTGAAGATTATGCAAGAAGTCATTACTTTTTGCACTTTCCAATGAAATGCCAATGGAGATCTTAGAGAACATCAGAAAACCCACCAAGCTAACTTTGCTGAGATCCCATCAACATGAAAATCCATTTTCTAGCAAAGGCTATGTTATAGAGAAACACTCAATTTATTGTGGGGGGACTTTCGAGGAACCTTAATGATGTCCAAAGATGTGCAGGGTCGGTGGATTGGCCATGCAAAATTGCCCATAGTGTTCAGGGAGGTGTAGATTAGGTGGGTTATAGGGGGTTGGGTCTCGGTGGGATGCTCTGAGGGTCGGTGTGGACTTGTCGGGCCAAAGGGCCTGTTTCCACTCTGTACGGATTCTATGATTCTATGTTGTTAAGTCTATGGAGCAAAATGTGTTCTAGGATAGGATGGTGAATTCCATTTGTTGACTAGACAGTGAGGATATATATCACCTACCCACAGATGCTGCCAGACCTGCTGAGCTTCCCCAGCAATTTTGCTGTTTTTGCTTCAGATATTACCACCCTTGTTTTATCACTCTTTTATTATTTTTATTGATTCATGTGGGCATCACTGGCTGGGCCCAGCATTTATTGCTCATCCATTTCAGTCCTCGGCTCATTGAATTCCCATTTACCTACCCTCTACTGTCCGTATCCCAGGTCACGTCAAGCACCCATTACCCGCCACTCACTGACCTACACAAGCCCACAGGCCTTGGACGCTTCAAATTTTAAATTCTTATTGCTGTAATCAAATCCATCCATGGCCACTCCCTCACTCTCACTGTAACCACCTCCAGCTCCATAACAAGACCTCCACATTATCCAGATTCAGACTGAGACTTGCAGAGTAATATTCACACCACACAAATGCCAGGCAACAACCTTCTCCAAACAAGAGAGACTGGCCCCTTGACATTCAATGGTTGCCCTTGAGAAGATGGTGGTGAGCTGCCTTGTTGAACTGGTTTGAACCACAATGCTGTTAGGGAGGGAATTCCTGGATTTTGACCCAGTGACAGTGAAGGAACAGCAATATATTTCCAAGTCAGGATGGTGAGTGGCTTGGAGGGGAACTTGCAGGTGGTGGTGTTCCCATGCACCTGCTGCCTTTGGCCTCCTAAATGGAAATGGTTGTGTGTTTGGAAGGTCCCATCTAAAGATCATAAATCTGAGAATCCCTACAGTGTGGAAACAGTACATCTGCCCCTCCAGAGAACATCCCACCCAGACCCATTCCCGTAATATCGGATGTCTAACCCAACCTAACCAAAACATCCATGGGCACGATGGGCAATTTAGCACGGCCAATCCACCCTAACCTTTGGACTGTGGGAGGAAACCCACGCAGATACAGGGAGAATGTGCAAACTCCACACAGACAATCATCCAAGGCTGGAATCGAACCCAGGTCGCTGGTGCTGTGAGGCAACAGTGTTAACCATTGAGCCACCATGCCACCCCAAGATCTTTAGTGAATTTCTGCAGTCCATCTTGTAGATGGTACACACTGCTGCTACTGAGCGTCGGTGGTGGAGGGAGTGAGTGTTTGTGGATGTGGTGCCAATCAAGCGGGGGCTGCTTTGGAACATAGAACATAGAACATTACAGTGCAGTACAGGCCCTTCGGCCCTCGATGTTGCACCGACCTGTGAAACCAATCTGAAGCCCATCTAACCTACACTATTCCCTTATCATCCATATGTTTATTAAATGACCATTTAAATGCCCTTAAAGTTGGCGAGTCTACTACTGTTGCAGGCAGGGCATTCCACGCCTTTACTACTCTCTGTGTAAAGAACCTACCTTTGACATCTGTCCTATATCTATCAGTCCTCAATTTAAAGCTATGTTCCCTCGTGCTAGCCGTCACCATCCGAGGAAAAAGATGGTGTCAAGCACCTTGATTGTTGTTGGGGCTGCACCCATCCAGGCAAGTGGGGAGTATTCCATCACACTCCTGATGTGTGCCTTGTAGATAATGGACAGGTTTTGGGGTTCAGGAGGTGAATTACCCTCCGCAGTATTCCTAGCCTCTAGCCTGCTATTGTAGCTACTGTAATTATATGGCTGGTCCGGCTGAGTTTCTGGTCAATGGGAACCTCCAGGATGTTGATAGTGGGGGATTCAGTGATGGCAACACCATTGGAGTCCCGGCTGACAGATATAAACAGGAGTGTCAGGGGTTCTGTTCACTCTGAGAGCTGGCTCTGAGCTAGTTGGATTGAGGTTAAGGACACTCCACGTGAAGGGTGACTTGGTGATGGGATATTGGCCTCTGTGGAGGTATTTCAGGGCAGTTTTGCGTTTTATGTATTAACCAATTAACTGAGAAAACAAAGCAATAAGGCCCGCTGTCTATAAAGAACACGATCCATATTGCACAGTATTGTTGTAACAGCACCACCTGCTGCCTTCATTGATGATTTGCACAATTATGAGACTACACCTCCCTATACTAAGCAACAGGGACTTGTTTGGTGAGGGACAATTTAGATACAGCATAATGATTCCTTCACATGACGCACTCCAAAATAAGGTATAATAGGCTTGGTAGAAGGTGAATTTTCCACAATCATCCCCAACAGTAACAACACATGCAAATAAACAGCCTAGAATTAGGACTATGCTGGAATTATTATTTCCCTTCACCCAATCCAATCATTCCTAGGCTGTAAACATATCACATCAGCAACATTATTGTGACATAGTTGTGTACAAATGAGAAGTGAGTGGAGATAATTAACAAGGCCAAAATTATTGGAGACTCAGAAAGAAGATGCACAGATCTACTTCCTGAAGTTAGAGGTATGAGCTGTCGGGAAGACCTCAGAAACAAAATAAAATGTGACTCATTGAAGTACAGCTGCACTTGTTTTCACCCATGACTATGGGAAAAACACTGACAGTCCATGCAGTTGTGGTGCCTGTGCCATTGCTGACAGACAGCAAACTTGCTCAGAAAAGAAAACAAAATGTTGCAATGCTGGAGATCTGAAATGAAAGTAGAAAGTACTGGAGAAACTCAGCAGGTCTGGCAGCATCCGTGGATACAGAAACTGAGTAATTACTTTGAACCTCTTTGTTTACACTGACAGGGGCTAGAAGGCGGGCTGACAAAATTGTGGAGGAGGAGCAAGTGACACTGACATTGAGGGTGCCCAGAGCAAAAGGCAAAGTAAATGCCAATGAAAGTAGTTTCCCTCTACTCTCCCACCTCCCTTCCATCTCCCCCCCTCCATTCCTCCTCCCTCTCTTCTTTCCTCTGCCATTCCCCACCATCTCCTCTGCCCTAACCTCCTTTCCCTCCCCCAACCATTCCCATGCAACTTGATCCTCCCTCCCTGCCAATCTTTTCTACTACCCCTTCCATTCCCTCTCCTTCTGTCTTTACCAACCCTCTTTCTCCTGTCGTGGGTCACCCTCTCTTCTCCCACTTGAACCATCTCAGATCATTCATGATCTCATCGCATGACAGAGCTGGCTCAATGGATTAACTTCAATTCCTACATCTTATTGGCATTTCTACTTCAGTATGACCATGCACATTAACCAATTATTGTGCTTTTATTGATCATGTTTTATTTTTAATTATACAAGTGCAGTTGTGTTCTTAGGGCATTTGGCTTGAAACCTAATATAGATAAGTGAGTTAACTTCTGGCAGTTGGAAATGTATTTTAGTTTTATTTTATTTATTTACTCATGGGACGTGGGTGTCGCTGACTGGGCCAGCATTTTTGATTGCTCATCCCTAGTTGCCCATGTGAAGTTGGTGGTGAGCTGTTTTCTTGAACCATTGCAGTCCACGTGCCATAGGTTGACCCACAATGCCCATAAGGAAGGAATTCCAGGATTTTGACCCAGCGACAGTGAAGGAACAGCGATATATTTTCAAGTCAGGGTGGTGAGTGGTTTGGAGGGGGAACCTGTGGTACATGCGCTGACCGTGCCCTTCTAGCTGGAAATTGTCATGGTTTTAGAAGGTGCTGTTTCAGGATCTTTGGTGAATTTCATCGGTGCATCTTGTAGATAGTACATAGTTGGGGGGGGGGGGGGGGAAATCGGTGATGGTAACACCATTGAATGTCAAAAGACCATGATTAGATTGTCTTTTAATGGAAATGTTCATCGCCTGGCATTTGTGTGGTGTAAACGTTGCTTGCCAATTGTCAGCCCAAGACTGGATATAGTCCAGATCTCATTGCATTTGAACATTGACTACTTACAATTATCAATAATAAAATATACATTGCAATTATACTTACAATTATCAATAATATAATATACATTGCATATTTAATGTAATTTCTATTTCGCTCCGGGACCAGAAGACCACATCCCATTTCAAACTCAGCGCTCACCATGGGTAGAATACACGAGGTGCATTTCCGGTTGCCGTCCCCAAAGCGACTTCCGGCTCAATGGGCGTCCATGTTGGTGAGGGCGTTGACCCCTGACCCCCGGAAGCGGAAGCCGGCGTTAGTGGGTGGCTTGGGGAGGAAGGCCGGAGTGACCAAGATGGCGGACGGGATGGAGCCGGCGGCGGCGGGGGAGGACTCGGAGTCCGGGCCTTTGCGGGATCCGCCGCCCTGCGATGGCGGCGCTGTCGGTGCTGAGGCCAAGCGGGGCCGCGGGCGGCCGCGCCTCAGCGACACCGACCGGCTGCAGCGGCGCCTCAACAGCCGCAAGAAGTACGACAACCGGCGCATCTATATCGGAGAGTCGTACGTGGTGTGGGCCGCCCTCCGAGAGCGTTACGGCTGGTCTGACAAGAGGCTGGCACTGCACCTGGTGCAGCTGGAACAGGGTGGCCGCGACCGCCGGCACAGGTGAGGGGCTCCCGGACCCCGCCCGCAGGGGCACAGGTGAGGGGCTCCCGGACCCCGCCCGCAGGGGCACGGGTGAGGGGCTCCCGGACCCCGCCCGCAGGGGCACATGTGGCACTTCAATGCCCTCGAGCACAGTTGAGGCATTCCCCAATCCCTCCCTTGGTCTGCTTAATTATTCTCCAGCATCTTCTTTCACCCCCTGCCATCCTCAACTTGTAGCCATAGATTGAGACCCTCTTCATGAAGTCTTTGCAATTGACTTCTTTTAAACTACGTGCTGTTTAGATATTTGTAAGAATTGCAATAATAGCTACACTTCGCTTTTACTTCATTTGGGCCAGCATCTCCGATTTGTGTGTTTTATTTGGCTAACCTTTACATGCGTAGTGCCAGCTAAGCCAGGCCTGATCTGCTGAGTGTTTCCATGTCCTAATGTAAACTTGTTAAACTAATGATCTAAAGATGATGCTAAGTGACACAGGGAAAAGGGAGACAGCTGGCTAGCATAAGTTCAGAATCATGTCAGCAGTGTGGGATGAAAGCCAATTGTGGTTGAGGTGGGCTTGTGATCTCTGCCAGTTGGGCACTCCAGGGATACTTTATGTACTGAAGCTGTCATTGAAATTGACAACAAAATCCAGGGCTCATGAAACCCATAGGTGTGGTTGGCATTCAGCTGTTGATAAGGAATTAGGCAGTAGCAGTGGATACGAGTTTAGTCAGTGACTCGATACAGTGAAGTCTGATTTTTACGTCAGTTGCACATACAAAACTACCTCTATTCACTAATTCTCTGTGCAGTAATCTTATCAACCTTGTGTTTTGAATATTTACAATGACTGAGCACCTGCACTTCAACATCACTAAGCTTTCATTCTTAATACATATGTGTAAAAATGTATCTGCTAAATTATACAGTTGTTAGAAATAAGTGAATAGCTAACTGTTTGGGTTGCCTGTCCATGGAGAGATCAGCATTGATCAGTGTAAAATCAGTGCTTAATGTGGGTATTTTATGTACAAATTGGGAGCAGGAGTAGGCTGTTTGGCCCCTTGAGTCTGCTCCAGTCCACGGCTGAACTGACTGTGCAATCATTGTGCTGGAAATGGAAGGTAAAAGCTTTTATTTAGATTAGAAATAGATTGTGTAGTCATTGTGCTGGAAGTGGATTGTGTAAACTTCAGCTTAGATTTTAAATGGGATGGTGTGTTACTTTAAGATATTTTAATTGGTGTCATGCAGCTTGCTAAGCAATAATATGGAGGACCGTTCAGCGGATTGGTGACAGACTGGACACTGACTGCAGTGACAAAAACACTGAAGAGTTGCAGATGCTGGAAATCTAAACAAAAGCAGAAATTGCTGAGAAAACACAGCAGGTTTGACAGCGTCGGTGAAGAGAAAGCAGAGTTAACCTTTCAGGTCCAGAGACCTTTCCTCAGAGCTGATTGGAGTTGAGTTAAGGTTGATATTCAAGCTAAAGATGGGGAGGGGGATGGAGGAGTACACAATAGAGATGGAGTCCAGGGACAGAGAATAACAGTTGGGCAGACAAAAGAATGGATAAAGATCAGTCTGGGGGAAACTAATAGCTGCTAGTGGCGACTGGTTGTAGCTGACAATGGTTTGGTTGTGGTAGCAGCCCACATAATGACAAAGCCCTGTGTGTGGGTGTTGGGGTTGAGGTGAGTAGTAGCGGGGTCAGGGTGGGGGGGTGGTGAAAACACTGAGGCCCTAAAATTATTCAACTCAAAATGGAGTCCTGAAGACTACAAGGTCCCCAAGTGGACTGGAGTGATATGTTGGGTGGACTGGGTCCTTTAGCCATCTCTCAGCAAAGTACTTCTGAAAGCAGAGGTTTTTCCCTTGTTCATTCATGGGTTGAGGGTGCTGCTGGCCAAGCGGCATTTAATGTCCATCCTAATTGCCCAGAGGACAGTTATGAGTCAACCACATTGCTGTGGGTCTGGAGTCACATGTAGGCCAGACCAGGTAAGGATGGCAGTTCCTACCCTAAAGGACATTAGTGAACCAGATGGGTTTTTCTTGACAATCAACAATGGATTCATGGTCATTATTACACTCTTAATTACAGATGTTTATTGAATTGAAATTCCACCATCTGCCGTGGCAGGGTCTGAACCCGGGTGCCCAGAGCACTATGTGGTCTCTGTATTAATAGTCCAGTGGCAATACCACTAGGCCATTGCCTCCCTATTGGTTTTTGATGTTAATGCTAAAGAGCTGAATGATGGACAGAATATTGGAGAGTTTTCATGTTCTTCCAAGATAAATTGTTTTTGGCCTACCAGTGCCATCTCAAAAGGCAAATTGTGCTTCAGGTTAAAAACTTGTGACAGTGTGTTGCTACCTTAATACTGCACTGGAATCTTAACTTGGGTTAACTCTTAAAATCGAGGCTGAAACCCTAGTGTGCTATGAATAAAAACTGTGTGATTGTAACTAAATTACAGATCATTGTTCATCAGGAATATGGCCTGCGTTTCTTGTGGCTTTTAAATTCTTTTATTGAATGAACCATTTGGGGTTTTAATTGTCCTATGAATATTCTGTTTAGATTCACCTACAAAAATTGGGCATCTGGGGAAGGGGCTATACTGTGCGGGATAAGAAGGGAGTAAGGATTTGGGTTTAATTCTGTAATTAATGAGACATCTTGTGGAGGGTTGAAAGACTCTCTGACTCTGTCAAAGATGTAACATAAGTGGAAACTCTACCATGTCTCCTGTGCACTTAACATGACACCAAAGACACACCACTAATTTTTTTCAAGAATGAAGTACTGTGGATACTGTACAATTACAGATACTTAAAATTCCATGTACAGACCCATAAAACAAATGAACTTAAATCTTGGGAAGAGCATAAAGAACCCTTAAAAAGGTGACATCTATCAAAAGAGAGTGTCAGTATTTTGACCATTTGATTAATACTGAAAAGCTAAAAGCAATCTTTTCTAGAGGGCTGAGTGAAGGGCAGCATGAAGGGAGATCAGCCTGGACTGTCACCAGGCAGTTTCAGACAAGCTGCTGCAGATGGCACAAGGCAAACGACTCTGGCAGAAATAGCTACAAGGCAGGGCAAGACAGACTGGATGAGATTGAACAGTTTAGGCCTGTACTTGAGTTTAGAAGGATTAGGAGATCTAATTGAGCGATATAAGATGCTAAACGGGATTGACAAAATAGATGGAGAGAGGATGTTTCCCTCTTGTGGAGTAATCTAGAATGAGTTCATAGCTTTAGGCTGTGGGCTGGCAAATTTAAAACACTTGAGGAAATACTTCTTTCAAAGGGTTGTGAATCTGTAGAACTTGTTACCCCAGAGTTTGGTGGATGTCTAGACACAATACATTTGAGGAGAGAGATTTTTGATTAGTAATGAGTTAAGGGTTATGGAGAGCGAGCAGGAAAATGGAGTTGAGGCCAAGATGAAGTCAGCCATGATGGTGTTAAATGGCAGTGCAGGCTCGAGGGACTGAATGGCCTTCTATTAATTCCTAGTTCCTATGTTGTTCTGAAACTGGTTAGAAGCAGAAAACTCTGGAAATACTCAGCAGATCTAGCAGCCTCTGTAGAGTGAGAAATCAAGCTAACTTCTTGAGTCAATCACAATTATGCAAGATTATGGACTTTCCCGGCTTTTGGATTATTTGCTGATGGAGCAGGCAGATTTATATGTGCAAGTTAGGGAAAGACCTAGGGAAGTGGTAACACAGATCTTAAAAAAGAAATTGCAATGGATTCTGAATCAGTGTGTATACAATTCAACCCTCTGGAGTCATCCTGACTGTCCTTTTCCACATCCCCCACCCTGCATACTCTCTTCTGGAGCCAGCAGACAGGTTATCCTCGAGCATAATGTCTGGTTTTTGGACTGCCAGGTTTTGAACATTGACTTGTATTAATTGTTTCAGCGAACAAATTTTGTATTGGTTTGCTGGTGCTGTCTGTTGGAACGAAGACGAGGTTGCCTTTTGCGATACTTTGGGAATTGCTGCATTGAGGCCAGTTTTGAAACAAAAGTGAGCCTGTTCTAATCCTCTTGATCTGTATCGCCTGCCAACTCCATCCATACATGTTCTGCTTGCAGATGTTTAATGTACCATGAAAAGGTAAATTTTGCAGCTGTCACAATTGTGAAAAGTGATTTGCGTTGGCTGCTGAAGTTTCCGGAATAGAATATAACCGGAAATCTTGTCCTCGCCAATTAATAACATCATTGCCAGCACTGGCATATGGGTTGAGCTGATATCTGGCTGCCTTTGCAGGGCATTTGCCGTTTTCACTGCATCTGTTTAGTGTTTTGAGTATTCTGCAATAAATCAAATTGCATTTGTGTAATGGTGAGATTGGCACAGTTTTACAGGGCCATTGATTTCTGTCCAGACAATCAAAGCCTCTACTGTACTTGATATGTACTTGCTATTCTTTGATGTTGTTTATAGAATCCCTATAGAGTGGGGATAGAGTCCACACTGACCGTCCAGAGAGCATCCAACCCTGTCCCTATAACTCTTCTTCCCTATAACCCTTCATTTCCCATGGCTAATCCACATAGCCTGCACATCCCTGGACACTGGGCAATTTAGTGTGGCCAGTTTACCTAACCTGAATATCTTTAGACTGTAGGAGGAAACTAGAGCACCTGGAGGAAACCCACTCAGATATGGGGAGAATGTGCAAAATCAGTCACCTGAGGGTGGAATTGAACCTGGGTCCCTGTTGCTGAGAGGCAGCAGTGCTAACCACTGAGCCACAATAACAAGCATGGGGCTGGATGAACACAGGAGGTCAAGCAGCATCATAGGAGCAGGAAAACCTGACGTTTCGGGCCTTTTGTTATCTCGGATTCTCCAGCATCTGCAGTACCTTTTATCTCTAACCACTGAGCCGTTGTGTCACCCTGTTGTGTGGTAATCACCCCACAATTGTTGAGCTCAGTATGGTGATCATTACACCAAAAGTGAGGCAGAATGTTTTAACAGTGAATATATTGGCATTACTGAGGTCAGGGAGCATCTGTGGAGTGAGGAGCAGAATTAAGATTTCAGCTCAATGACGTTGGATCAGAACAGGCCATTGATCTGAAGCATTGGTTCCACTGATGCTCCCTCAGCTACTGAGTATTTTGCGTTATGTCTTAGATTTCTAGTGTGCAAAATATCTGCATTGGTGCAGTTAGAAAAATGAATTACTGTTTGCAAGTACAGTGAAAGATGTGCTTCATAACTATTTTTATTTCATTATAGCAAATCTGGTGCAGAGGAACAGAACTCGAAAATTAATTCCTCACAAAAAGGTAAGCCTGTTATCAGCTGTGGGAGGATGGTTCTCAGTGATATCAATACAAAATTGGGGCTCAGTATAGCTACTTAGCATTGCATTTGCAACATTAATCACCAGGGGTATATCTTTTTTACTTCAGTTAAGTTTTACTGAAATTGTTGGCATGTAAGAAAGTAAGAAAATCAATTTGATACTTCTGTTTCTTGCCAGTGAATGCCAATGGAGGAATATTTAACAGTAGTTTTATGCCTGCATTTGAAATATTCTGATGAATTTTCCAGTCCTTCATACAAATTTTGCTAAAATTAACCATTTTCCAAACTTGAGTTTTTTTTTTATTCGATCAGTTTATGATACTTTACTCATCAGTTTAGAATATCTCAGACGGGATTTCCCGGTCTAAATGTGTTAGCTTCTCGCATCAACTCAGATCAATATGAAACATTCTGGAACTTGGTAAACTGGTGCCCCTGTAAAATTCTTATAACTTTGGGTGGCACGGTGGTTCAGTAGTTAACACTGCCTCACAGCGCCAGGGACCCAGGTTTGATTCCAGCCTTGGGTGACTGTCTACGTCGAGTTTGCACGTTTTTCCTGTGTCTGCGTGGATTTCAGGTTTCCTCCCACAGTCCAAAGATGTGCAGGTTAGGTAGATTGGCCATGCTAAATTTTTGTGTAGTGGCCAGAGATGTGCAGGCTAGGTGGGTTAGCCATGGGAAATGTGGGGTTACAGGAAAAGGGTGGGGAGGTGAGTCTGGATGGGGTTGGTGAAACGTAATGATCTAATGGCCTCTTTCCACACAAGGGATTCTATAATTCTACCCTCTGCCGGCTTTCTTGCCAATATTATCCACCAGGCACACAATTTTTAAAAAATTCATCGATGGGATGTGAGCATTGCTGACCAGGCCAGCAGTTATTACCCATCGTTAATTACTTTGGCGAGCTGTTCGCAGTCAGTCCCATTGTTGTTGCATGTAGACCAGATGTGTTTTTATGATGAATAATTAGTTTCATGAACATCATTCTGAAAATTGTCTTCCATTCAAGTTTTCTAACATTAATTGTGTTCAAGTTTTTGAGATTTGAACCTGTCTCTCCAGAGCATTTGCTTAGGTCTCTGGACAACTAGTCTAGTGACAATTACCACTATATCACTGCATCCCCCATAACACACTTGTACCTAATTTGGGTGAGTATCATAGTTGCATACAAAATGTGCCCATATGTTATATCCTAATTTTCAGCACTTGTGGCTTATCAGCATTGGGTGTTAAATAATATTGAGATAGCACTGTTAAAGATTAGAAGTATTAACACTTCAGTCAGAAATGTTGTAATCTATTGCACAGCAGTGGCATAGCTGCTTTAACAATTAAAAGTCACTATTTGCTCAGCCAGCACAGTTGTCGTCAATCGATCCTCCTTCTATGAGGCCCATCTCTTCATCTCTCCTGTTCTGTAATGGAGGCTGAGAATCCTGTTTATAAAATTGAGTATCCTCCTTTGAGAAAATTGGCCAGGGTCCAAAATGTATTTTTGTGGTGGGTGAAATTGCCATCCCACTTAAGCTGGCAATGCCACAAAGAAATTTGCAACTCTGTTGAGAAGAGATGACATTATCCATGTGATTTTCTTCAGCTGCTTCTGTGAAGACATGCAGCAAACTTCTTATTTCCCATTTATTCATGAGATGTGGCTAGGCTCAAGGGCAGTTAAAAATCAGCCATACTGCAGTGTCTCTGGAGTTATGTCGGCCAGAACAAGCAAGGAAGGCAGATTTCCTTGTCTAAAGGACATTAATGAACCAAATGGGTCTTTATAACAATCAACAGTGATTATCCAGTCACCATTGAATCAGCTTTTTATTCCAGATTTTTATTGGATTCAGATTTCACCATTTGCCCTAGCAGGATTTTGAACTTGTATTGCCATATTAGCCTTTAGTTCTGGATTACTAGATCAGTGACATTAACACTTGTCCACCACCTCCATGTGAGGAATTTTACCAAAATAATTTCCAGCAAAGTTAGAGTATGTTGGGGATCTCGTGAACAGTAGAGGCCACAGAAGTTCTTCTGCTGAACGTAATAACTGGAGCAAATCCTACTGATCTGTTGGGTAAAGCTTGCTCAACTCATCTTGTTTTCCTTTTGCACAGTTTGAGGATTTTATATTGTGCTTTTGGTCCCGAACACTGTCCCACGATATCAAGGAAATGATGAATTCACAAGCCGTGCGATTTACTTTATCCCTTCTGTTTTGTGTGTTCAACTGTAAGTGCCCCTGATGGCATTATGCAGTAGTCTTTCATCAAATCCTCACCTGCATATCTGCATCCTTCTGATGTGAATTTGTGACGTGACAGAACTGAGAAAATCCTCCCTCTCTAGACAAAAATAGTTCAGTGTGGAGGCTAGGGTACGACATTAGAAATCTTACAACTCATAACATATCAGTTCTCGCTGATGTTCTTAAACATATGTAATTGCAAAAGTCTAGATTCTTATTTGAGGCCCAATTGAGCATTTCAGAACTTCTGTTAAAGTGCTTCACAACATTTTGGACAATTTGATTTTCTTGGGATAGCATGGTGGCTCAGTGGTTAGCGCTGCTGCCTCACAGCGCCAGGTTCAAATCCACCCTCGGGCAACCACCTGTGTGGAGTTTGCACGATCTCCCCATGTCTGTGAGGGTTTCCTCAGGGTGCTCGGGTTTCCTCCTGAAGGTTAGGTGGATTGGTCATGCTAAATTGCCCTTTAGTCTCTAGGGGTGTGTAGGTTAGGTGGATTAGTCACGGCGAATGCAGGGTTACAGAGACAGGACAGGGGGATGGGGCTGGGTGGGAGATTTGATGTAGATTCGATGGGCTGAGTGGTCTCCTTCCACACTGTGGCAATTTTGTGATTCTGTGATTCTCAGGTACCTTTTAGAAATATATGAAAGTAAACATTCACTGAATCCACTGAGGGAATCGAACATGTTCTCACTCTTTTGTATCCTTTGTCAGGTATAGACTGCCAGTGTGCTCACCACGAGGCCCATTGGTAAAAGGAAGATTTATTTTATTTAAAATTTTTGTTTAATTTCAAATGACCAGGGTAACTGCATTTAATAAATTAATCTTGAAGATATTTGGTAATGATTTAAACTCCAATAATAACTTCCAGAACACTCTTGGCTTTACAAGTTTGGGTTGAAAAACCTGAATTGAAGATGAGTTTAGAACCATGCACTGTTAATATAGCTGAGCACGTTTTGCACACCTTGTTTAGTTATGATTCACCATTTGAAAACTTTGATTCCTCTCACAGTGGCTTAATTAGCCTTGACATAAAAGGACACCCTGGGTCCAATCCCAATGCTTTTCTGAATCGTGTACTCCAACTCTGCGTGATTCTGTGGTTCTTGTGGAGAGGTACCACATTGGACATAGTTATTGTTTCTGATTACACTGCAGCAGCCTGTCTTTGATCATCTAGTAAGGGCAGAATTTGGGCTGTGTGACTATCTCTGCACACCATTGTGAAATGGGGACTTGGGCCAAGTTATGCAGGAGTGGCACTATGAAACTGCTCCACAGCAGATGTCAACACCTTCATGAGAAGATGACATGCCGCTTTGGAACAATCAAAACTTCTATCGATTTAAAGATAACACAGTTGTGGAGCTGGAGGAATACAGCTGGGCCAGGCAGCATCAGAGGAGCAGGGAAGTTGACGTTTTGGGTCGGGACCCTTCTTCAGAAATGGGGGGGTGGGGGGTGGGGAAGGGAGCCCTGAAATAAATAGAGAGGAGGGATGAGTCTGGAGAATGTAGGTGGGATGGTAGATGGGACCTTCCCCAGCCCCACCCTCCTCTCTATTTATTTCTGAGCTCCCTTCCCCCTCCACCATTTCTGAAGAAGGGATCTGACCCGAAATGTCAACTTCCCTGCTCCTCTGATGCTGCCTGGCCTGCTGTGTTCCTCCAGTTCCACACTTATCTCTGACTCCAGCATCGGCAGTTCTACTATCTTCTATCAATTAAAAATGCTTTTAGGCTGAAGACTTTAATGATACCAACTATTAGTTTCCTATTGGCAGAATTATTATTCATAGTTTTCTGTCACCCTTTATTGCTTTAAATTACTTATTTCAGCTCTTCTTGCAGCTGTGGGCTCTAGCACTCATTGGCTCTGTAGAGCAACTTTGTGGGGTCTCCTAACTTTTCATTACATAGAAGAATGATTTTCACCTACTTCCCTATGGGCAATGCTGCAAGCAATTTGAGTTTAACTAATACATTACAACAACTTCTCTGTTTTACCCACAGTCAAAAAACAAGCAGTTAGCTCACTGAAGACTCTGGTGGTGTGGTATGAGCATCATAAGCAGACGTGTAAACAGGAGCCTGTACTCTATGAACTGCAGCGAGTGTGTGAGTGCTCAGTAGCCATTGTGTGGCAGTGCGAAGCAGGTCACCAGTACCTGCAGTGCTTAGAGCCTGTCCGGAAGAACTGCCACACCCTGGATGCTGAACCTGCCACCAAGGACATTGTGATGGTCAGCACCTCGGAGGAAACCCAGAGTCAGCAGCCCCATCCAGTGACCAAGAAGGTGAGGAAGGAAAAGAGAGGCACAGCCAGAAGGAAGCCAGGACAATCTAACGAATTGTACATGAAGTGCGAATCGGACACTTCCACCTGTGACGAGTCTGACTCTGAACATAAGTTTGAGGAATATTTCAACGTGAAACTCATTGATGTTGATGCCAGTGAGTCTGTTTATGACACTGCAAACAAAGAAGGTGGCGTGAATGACAAAGCCTTGAATTCAGGGGGCAAACCTTGTGAAGAAACAGACAAAAATGAAGACAGACATGGAACTGAGGTTGGTGAGCTGGCATCTCCGTGTCGAGCCCAATCGCCATGCAAGAGCTCTATTGGGGAAGACCATCTGCCACTGCCAGCACAGCTTCCGGCACTGGCTGAAGTACCGCAGACCGTTGAGAAAGACGCGTTGAGCTCCTTAACTGCCGACTGTCCTGTAACTGTGCAGATTTCCACTGTACAGAGTTCAGAGATCACTAGCATCACAGAGTCAGAGTTTGGGCAGGTACCTTTGGACACTGCGCAGCCAGTAAACCCCACTGAATACGAGGAAATGACGTGTACTTTTTCAGAGCAGTTAACTTATGTGAATCCAGTGGGTGAATGTTATACCATTGCAGGACAGACTGAAGGCACAGAGTGGAGTGAGCATCCAGGTAAGATTTGTTTTTGTTCCCCTAGGTTCTCCTCATTTGGCTTTCATCACGTCCCGACCCAGACAAGTAATTTGTATTGCTGGTTACAGGAATTGCTGGTGAAATTCCTTTTTGCTATGTTGGTGAGTGTTTTTGTTTTTGTTTTTGTTTAAACCATTGGGATTTTTGTGAAATGTTTTCTTAAGCCAAATTATTGCAAAGGCTGAACAGACCTGGGTATCTCAGGATTGAAAGACTGGATATCCAATAACTGTGTCTGTGCTTTGAGGTTTTGCAGCTTAATGTTAATTCTTAATGTTTTTAATTGAGGTTTCACTACCCAACTGAGTGTTGTTCCTGTTCTGGGTGTGCATAACGGGATAGTGTGAAGGGAGCCGTTACCATTGGGCCATAGTGTAGCCAACCTGTTACTACTTGATGGGCTTTTTTGGATGGAGATTCTTAGTCGAACCTGCACTGATAGTGTAAAATGAACTTTGCTTCACATTTAACCTTGGAAGTATTTTCATTTGTACGTGACAGTTCTAAACAATTCTTGGTTACAGTGGTACCAAACCTTATCTGTCTCAAGCTGGTAAAACCCTGAATTTCTGTATTGCAGTCTGTTTCAGATGAGCGCAGTTCATGAAAACATGAGTGCCCCTGGTGATGCAAAAATGGAGGGGTAGCAATTTCCACTTAACCTCTTTCCATCTTCAGTTTTTTGTTTGGAATAAAAATGGGTAGCTTGCCATCCACATGTTGCATTAACCCACTGAAGGTCCAATCTAACTTGCATAATTTGCATTGCATAATTATGGAGAGTTCATTGCAAAGTCAGGCCGAATTTATGAAGCACTCAGTCTATAGTTCGTAATTTATTTTCTTGCCAAGAACTAATTTTTAACTTGGTGCATTGAAACGGCAGACGTAGCTCAAAACGTTCGGGGATAACTTGCTGGGTGCAGTGTGTGGCTTTACACTCAGCATGCACGCACACCCCTCCTTGTACGTATACTTTGAAGCTCAAAGCAAAATGGTGTCTTGCCACATGCATTGGACTGTCCTGCTGCTAGCCTCAGAATGTTAGCACAGTAAAACACCACTGCAGTCCTTTCAGGATGCAGCAACTTTTCAGGTGCATAGTTCCTTGAAAGGGAAATCACAGGTGGACAGGGTAGTGAAGAAGGCATTTAGCACACTTGCCTACATTGGTCAGAACATTGAGTCCAGGAATTGGGATGTCATGCTGCAGCTGTACGGGACACTGATGAGGCCACTTCTAGAATACTGTGTATAGTTCTGGTTGCCCTTTTATAGGAGCGATGTTGTGAAGCTTGAAAGGATGCAGAAAAAATTTACGAGGATGTTGCCGGGACTGGAGGGTTTGACAGGGAGAGGCTGAATAGGATGGGGCTTTTGTCTCTGGAGTGTTGGCGGCTGAAGGGTGACCGTATGGAGGTTTATAAAATCATGGATAGGGTAAATAGCCAAGGTCTTTTCCCCAAAGTAGGGGAATCCAAAACTAGAGGGCATAATGACTCTCTGTCTGTTTCTCCCTAAGTCTCCAGTACAAATCCTGGGATCCCATACAATATAACCTGTTTTTGTTCTGGTTTGGTCGTTGTTAGTCGTGTAGTCTGAAAGATGGTTAATTAGTTGGTCATGCGTTTTGCTACATTAATGAGCAGGAAAATTATCAGCACCAAGAGGAATGTTCTCTTTCCAATAGCTTTTGGAAATTATCAAAGTTAGTTCTTGCAACACTGACTGAGATCTCTCAAGGTGTCCCTGATTACCTGCAATCTGCTAATAGGACATAATACAAATTCTCCACAGGTTGGACTTTAGTTTTGTACGAGCTGGCCAAATTGTTGAGCAGTAATTGTATTTTTCAGAGGTTTTATTGATAAAGTACTGACTGATATCCTGAAATAAAAATGGAAAATGCTGGAAATGCTTGGGTTTGGCAGTATCTGTGGAGAGAAAGTTAATGTCTCAGATTTATAACCTTTTGTCTAAATTGGTGAAAGTTGCAAAGTGCTTTTTTTGAATGAAAACTGGGAGGACAGGGGATAGATACGTAACCATAAACAATGTCTCTGTCCAGTATCTGAGTAAAAACATTTATTGCCCCTCCTTGTAACTGATATAAAATCTGTAGAGACTCCGCATGTGGGAGCAGGAAACCACAGAATGTATTAATTGCAGTGATTTTAAAATATCTACGCTGAGAGCTTGGTTAGGTGATTCAACAAGTCACTAAACAAGATGTAGTTATATATAAATTGTAGGAGCTGCTTAGGATGATAAATGAAAGTACTGTTATAATTTCTCACAAACAGACCTTTCTCCAACCCCTTTTTAGTACATTGCAACCTGACCAACGATCCCAAATGGCTTGACTGAAAACACTTAATTGTGTGTTCCCAAGACAATTGTGTCTTGATTGACCTAGTACGAATGTGCGATCTGAAACTGCCTGTTGATTGGCAAAGCTTGCTGCTGCGTATGAGGCATTCTTTCTTCATTTAATGCAGATTGAAGTGAAAGTAATGAGGGTGCAGTTTCTGTTTATTTGTCCATAACTGTGGAAGCTGACCAGGTCTATTAAAGCAGTATCAGATAGTTAAGTTTCTAGGGGCATCTGAATCTATTTTCAGGAGACATCCAGCTAAATTATGTATCCACTGATACAAAGCACTTAAATTATACAAATACAGTGATAAATAGTGGGTATTTTCTAAAAGAAGTTTGGGAGGCTTGATGTTAATAACCTTTAAAGATGTGATGTTTGTATCCTAAAACAATTTTTAATGTCATTTTTCAAATCTTGTTCAGTTTAACAGCATGGTTGTGATAGTTATCTCCGCATTGGCCTGAAGTCTGCTGGTCTGCTGAATTCTGGACCAATGAGACTTTCTCCTTAAGCCTGTATAGTAGTACTTCATTGTTGTAACAAGAAGTTATTTTCAATGGCCTCTTGAACACACTTCAGCTTTCGGATTGAATTGGTGGCAGTTCACCGTGACAGAAACTTTGTTCTTTACTGATGCAGGTGTGATAGGAGAAAGAACAGTCATTGATGGCTCTGCGTTGCCTGCAACTGAACCAAAGGAAGCTGCACAGAAAACGCCACATAAGTGAGTGTTTGGTTAAAGCTTCTGTGATGGGACATGAGATTTAGCTTTCATACTGACGACCTCAGATTCACATAATGTCCTGTGCTTCCATTTGGTTGGCTGGTACTCGTTTCTGAAGTGCCCATTTTTTTAATATCTTTGAAGGTAAGACAGATAGAAGTGGCATGAATTGTTATGATAGGTATTCAGGAATATGTCGATAATCTTTGCTGGTGACTCAGTCACTGAATGCGTTGTTTGATGTAGTGCTGAACCAAGGAACATCCCAGTTACAGATCTTGAACTTGACTGAATTAGCTGATCTCAAATGAAATAAACATACAAGGGGTACAGCATTTGATACCCATTTCTATGGATTAGGGAAAGGAACAGTGGCATGTGGCTCTCTATCCTCAGTTGACCCAGTGATCTGTCCCCAGTGAGGATAGAATTAACTTGGCTTGTGGGCAAGTTGTTTTAATGCTATTATGCAGCTTGAATGTGGCAAGCAATTACTTGAGAGATCACCAGGGCTGTGAGCTGACAAAAGAGATCTATCTCCAGACGTTGGCCAACGGAATGGATTCACCGACTTGAGAGAAAGACAAGGGCCGCAGATGCGTGACAACACCACATGCAAGTTCCCCTCCAAGCCGCACAGTGCCCTGACTTGGAACTGTATCATTGTTCCTTCCTTGTTGCTTGCTCAAAATCATGGGGCTCCCTCCCTAATATTACTCTGAATGTTCCTACAGTAGACTGCAGCAGTTCAAGAAGGCAGCTCACTGCCATGGCAATTAGGGATAAGCAATAAATGCTGGCCCGGCCAGTGACATCCACATCCCATAAACAACTTTTTTAAAAAAAAGAGTAATTAAAGTAGTTGATGGGGACACCTGCTCTTTCACTCAAATGCTGATTGATCTTGGTATATCATTGCCCAGAGTATGACAGATAATACCGAACTTCGGCCCAGAGAGAGACTACCACTGTGCCACAACAGCCCCTCACGAAATGTGATGAAAATATTTTTAAACAACCTACTTGAACATGTTATAACTCATCCTGAGGCCAGTGGTAGGGATATTATCACTGTGCCGCAAGATCTCCAAGAAATTGGATTGGTATAGATTTTTAGTCAACTTTTCACAGTGGTAGGAGTCTGGAATGCGCTGCCGGTGTGGTGGTGGAGGCAAATACGATAGGGGTGTTTAAGGGACTTTTTGATCAGCCCACAAACATGCAATGAATAGAGGGATATGGACCAGTGGCAGGAAGGAGGAGTGGTTTATTTGGGCATCCTGTTTGGCACAACATTGTGGGCCTGTTCCTGTTCAGCACTGTTCTCTATTCAGATAGTTATGACACACCTAAAAGTCAGGTAGGACTTGAACCCAGACCTCCTGGCCTGGAGGTAAGGACTATATCGTTGCATCATAAGAGTCCCCAGCACAATATTTTAGTTGTTATATTTTTAATTTAACCTATTTTTCTAATCAACTTGTTCAGAGGTGTCATTATACACCTCTAGAGCAGCCAGGACTTCAACCTGGAACTCTTGGTCCAGGGGTAGGGACGCTACCATTGTGCCACGAGAGGGCCCTTCAAAAGAAGAGTGCTTGCACATATAGACTCTCGGGCCAAACAGTGCTAATGCTGCTTTTCAAAATGGCATTTGCCACCTGGAATCAAACCTGGGACACAAGAATGGGAATCTTGCCTGATACTCCTACATCAGCAGTGATGAGTTATAACACAGCTCAGACTGTTGGTGAGACCTGAACCTTCTGACCAAGAAGTAGGATCACTCCCAGAACACCACGAGTGCTTCTCTCACACTATTCTGCCAAGGATTTTGTTTAACTAGAATGAAATATACAGACAGCTTGCTTCTAATGTGGGACACTAAGAGCACTTGGTTTTGAAGGAAGTTTTCAGCTGATGACTGAATTTCTCATTCATGCTCAGAAGTAATAGGTCTGAGATCTTGGACCTTTCCCTCTTCTCGCTTTGTAGCATTTAGTTGGGTGGAGGGAAAGGTTCCAGGCTGCACAGCTTCACTTTTTAAAAGCTTACACTTTAGATTATGCATTAGTGATAAAGATGAAGCTTTTATCAAGTGACATTTTTAAAAATGTCCTTCATCATTTACAATTTGCTAGGAGTGTTTGTATGTTGAACAGCAGAACCTTTCACCTTTGTAGAAGGTATAGGAAAGAGCTGCTAATGATAAGAAACAAGCACAGTGGAATAGCTTCTGAATTTTTCTGCTGTGCTTTGCCTGCCGTTGTTCTTCCATTGACAAATGTGGGTGAAGAATTGTTGTTTATTTGCGCACAGCTATTGTTAGATTGCACACTTTAATAGTCATAAAGGTGTACAGCAATGGAAACAGACTGTTTGGTCTAACTTTACATGCCGACCAGATATCCTAAATTAGTCTAGCCTCATTTGCCAGCATTTGGCCCATATCCCTCCAAACCCCACTCTGGTATGCATCGTACACACACCACTGTACATGAAAAAGTTGCCCCTTAGGTCGCTATAAGTCTTTCCCTTCTCACCTTAAACCTATTCCCTCTAGTTTTGGACTCCCCTACCCTGTGGAAATGACATTGGCTATTCGCCCTATCCATGCTACTCATGATTCTATAAACCTCCATAAGGTCACCCCTCAGCCTCCAATGCTCCAGGGAAAATAACCCCAGCCTATTCAGTCTCTTCCTGTAACTCAAACCCTCCAACCTTGACAACATCCTTGTAAATCTTTTCTGAATCCTTTCAAGTTTTATATCACTTTTCCAAGAGCAGGGAGACCCGAATTAACACAGTATTCCAAATTGAGCAGGTTATGGGGAAACAGCTAACCCCACTGTCTTGAGATATAAACCTCCAAATTCAATTGTACATGGTTGTACTGGATGACGAGTGTGGTGTGGAATCACCCTTGGAAGTTAGAGCAGCACAAGTACTTTAGTGAAACCCTGGATAAGTATTGGGTCCCTCTTGTCTGCAGGTGATGAGCATAGGTTTGGAATAGATGGGTCTGTGGAACACTCTGCAGACTGATAGGTCGTATGCCTTGACTCCCTCAAATGTTGCATGAGCATCTTCTGGCTAGGGAGAGGTCCTCCTGTACATCCCTGATGTTGCCACTACTGTGCACATCATTTGTCCTGCCTTTGTAATGGTACATGTAGCTCAGAGCCAGACCCTCCTCTGACTTCAAGCCCTTAACCTCCAAAGGTGACCAGTCTTCACCCAGAATCAATTAGTGTTGCCCTGCTTTGTCAGTTTTTCGCCATGTCCTTGGAGTGCCATTGTTTTCTGCCATGTTTTCTTCTGTTATCCATTTCTCCATAAAGCGCCTGCTTTTCATTTGGGTGTTGTCCATCCGAACAAGTCTAATCCCAGAGAGTTGGGTATTAATTATTGAACCTTAATGTGTGTGCTGTTTGTATATACATTGTATTAGTACAGATTACTGCAGAAGTATCAGTGGTGAATTTTATCCAGCTTGTGTGTGCCCTGATAGGTTTTTCATGCTTCACACCCGTACTGAAATCAGTAAGGACAGCAGCGATTTAGATAATGTGTATGAATGACTACAACCTGCTGAGCTCCATCCTGTGGCACAAAAATGCAGCTACAGGAAGAACTGTATACCTGAATTATGGAGTGGGAATTATATAGGCCGTTCAGCCAGGCTGTGCAGCTGTTTATACTCCTAATCGTCTTTGTCCTCTATTTACTTCATATCACTGTATTGACAGATCCTTCTATTCTCTTTTCTCCTCCTGTATTTAATCTTGCTTTTCCTTTAATTCATCAGTGCAATTTGCCTCAACCGATCCTCATGGTAGCAAATTCCATGCCCTCCCCACTCTCGGAATAAAGAAGCTTCTACTCAGTTCCGTATGCATTTATGGGCCATTGCTTTTAACTAGTTTTCATTCTTAAAATCTTGATTTACACATTGGGCCTTGGTTCTCGGGATTTCTCGTATCTGGTTGTTGGATCATGAGGACCATTATTTCTAAACCTTGTGTTTTGTATTTTACTTCATGTCCACAATTGGAGGAGGCACTCAGCAATGATTAGGTATGAAAATCTTGTGGCTGGCTACGGTGCAAAGTTGTTGCCAACCCACTTGAGATCAGAGCAGAGCTTAAATCTGGGATCTTCCGACTTACCTGGCTTAATTGCTCGCCACAGTACATTGATGCTGAAATACATAGATAGTTTGTTATAAGTTTCTCCACTGCAGCACTTAAATGGACACAATCTAAATCTTGCATCCTCTCCGCAGACCAAAGAGGAAAAAGGGCGGCTACATTATTGATGCAGACGGGATGTTTCAGTTGTTTCACTGTCCGCACGAAGGATGCAGCCAGGTATACATCACTTTGAACAGCTTCCAGGCAAGTACTAACTCTTGGCAATAAGACAAACCTGTTGGAAAGATTAAATTGTGAAATTTGTGATTAATTCAAGGGAAGGCAGAAAAGCAAGTTCTCACTGACCTATCATGCTAAAGCAGATGATAGCAGTAATGTTCCCAAGTTTTGAGAAACGTTACCCAGTATCTTTGCCATGTCAGTGAAATCTAAATTGCCTGAATCAGTTTGTGTGCACACTCTGACAGTTTAATGTCTACGCTAACAAAGTCTGAAAGTTTGGTCTGTTTTCGATAGAGAAAATTGACAGAGGTTTATTGACAGCTAAACTCTTCCTTTTTCATTTTGAACCAAGAAAGAAACTGCCTACAATTTACATCCTGTAATCCAAGTAACGCAACAAAGTAGGAATCTGGTTCCCAAATGAATTTGATTGGTTTGATTTGAACTCAGGAATTTTGGACTAAAGTGTAAAGGTGGTGTTTTTTTTCCTCTTTGGCCATTACCCTCATTACTCATGCCAGGTATTTTAAATTTGAAAAATTGCTTGCAGAATTTAAGAATGCTCACTACCATCTTCCTGAAGGATAATCGTAGAATCCCTACAGTGTGGAAACATGCCATTCCGCCCAACAAGTCCACACTGACTCTCTGTAGAGTGTCCAACCCAGGCTCACCCGTCGACCCTGTCCCTGTAACCCTGCATTTCCCATGGCTAATCCACCTAATTCATGTGTTCCTGGATACAATGGGCAATTTAGCATGTCCAATCCACCTAACCTGCATGTCTTTGGACTTTGGGAGGAAGCCTGAGCACCCAGAGGAAATCCTTGCAGACAGGGGGAGAATGTGCAAACTCCATACAGACAGTCGCCTGAGCCTGGAAATGAACCTGAGTCCCTAGTGCTGAAATAGTGCTAGCCACTGAGAAGGCAATTATGCTGGCCAAGTCCACATCCCACAAATTAATTAAAAAGAAAAATTGCTGTCACTACTAATATCACCAGTGAGGGGCCCTGCAACAATGCATCACCTTCTGTATGTAGCTCAGAATCCTCTTTGGGCTGCAGCCATCTAATTGAATATGAAAAATCTGTCATTTGTAATTCCCTCAAAAACATTATCATTCTGTAATTCTAAATCATTTAATCCCCTTAACCAGCTTAACTAAAATAGATTATCCAGCCATTATTGCATTCCTGTTTGTGGGAGCTTCCTCTGTACAAATTCTGCATTTCCCATGTTGCAACAGTGACCAAATGTCGAAAGCATTTTGGCTTTGAGATCTTGAAAGGTACTGTGTAAAAGCAAGTTGTTTATGTTTGCAATTATGCTGTTGGTGTTGACTCGTGATTTTAAATGTGCAAAGATTAATGCAAAGTTTGCTTGTATCACTTAAAAGTGGATTGGGCATGCTAGATTGTGCTTAGTGTGCAGGGATGTTCAGACTAGGTGGATTAGACATGGTAAATGTGATATTGCCAGGATAGGTTGGGGGCGTGGGCCTTGGGTGGCTGCTGTTCGGGGATCAGGGGAAACTAAATGGGTTGAATGTACTGTAGGAATCCTGTGACCTCTAGTTATAGAAAAAGGATGTAGAAGGCCTAGAAAGTCAAATCTAAAGTCTCAAATCTTGCTTGTTTCTCTGGCTGTCCCAGTTAATTTTAAAAAAAATTTCCTTCTGATCAGAACCATGTCAACCTTGTGCACAGAAAGGGGAAAACGAAAGTTTGTTCACATCCAGGTTGTGGGAAGAGGTTTTACTTATCGAATCATCTCCGGCGACACATGATCATTCATTCAGGTAGGTTCACGATAAAACTCTACAGCCGTTATTTATTAATGTTTTCGTCAGCTTGTTCAGATACGTGATGATTCACCTCTATGTCAGTAGGGATTTGAATCTGGACCTTCTGTCCCAGAGGTAGAGACATCACCATTGCTCCACAAGACCCTTGAATTCTACAGCCGTTAGATAAGAGATTTCAGTCGCTACGTTTAACGAGATTGCTTTTGCAGGTTGCAGTCTGCTCATTTGAGTTGAAGCCCGGAAACGTATTCTTTAAGCTTGCACTTTGCTTCAATAATGCAAATACTGTCAATGAAAAGCTCTTGTGAGCTTTGATCTCTGCTCACCAGCTGCACCCTCTTGTGACTGATGAGCTGATTTGTATGTAGTGCCAGTTTATTGCACATGAAGGTAATTTGAACCCTTTGGCTGCCTTTCCAGCATGGTTAACTAGAAAGCTAAATTGGGTAATTAGGCCCTTGTAACTCACTGTGCCAGTTTTTGGTCTTCAGATGGCCAATGGTGAGGTTTTAGAGAAAGTGATGAAATGGGTTCAGATCATGAACATATTATCTACCCTTTTAAGTGCCAAATTAACAAATGATTAAACAGATCCTGATAGGCCCAGTAATAAAAACACAACCAAATGGTTAACAGAAACTTAAACCAAAATAATGGTATCCATGGTGTGGCTGAAGCTTATCTGTGCTAACAACTTCCTTTGAAAATAAAATAGGAGTTCAAGGCCTTGAAATTGTACGTTTTCTGTTGAATGGAGCGAATTGAAGAACTTCTTAAATTTTCCACCTAAGTATAGGCTCTGGAACTGAAGTTGTGATGGGGTAAACTTAGAAGTGACCTAATCTAGTTCGTCAAATCACAACAGGAGAGTTGATGTTGACATAATTAGGTGGTGGAGAATGTAAATGTAACCCCATTATTTCAGAAGGGAGAAATCAGGAAAATGGTGAACTGCAGACCTCTTAGATTATAAAATTTTCATTGGTAGTGACATAAAGGACATGTTAATCAACCTTCACTCTATTTTATCTTTCTGTTGTACATGCTGCAAGGTCGGTGTGCAGCAGCAGCCTCTGAAAGCAGACACTGATGAGCTGGCATACCGCTGTGCAATTATGCAGCATTGAGGGAACTTGGGGGTTAAGCGAACATTTAGAAAATACTGGTAAAACTGGACAGAGTCCCATTTGGATTTATGCAAGGGAAACTGACAAACTTGTTAGACTTTTTGGAGGATGTTACCTGTCGCATTGATAAGAGACCAATGACAATGGTTTATTTTGATTTTCAGAAAGCTTTAGATAAGATTCCCTCCAGGCAATCAGTAAATAAAATTAGAGAGTAGGGGATTGGGGGAAAAGAAGTACAAGTATGGATTGAGAATTGGTTAGCAGACAGGGACCAGGAATAAACATTTCATTCTCAACGTGGGAGACTGTCCCTAGTCAGGTAATGCAGGGATCACTGGTTCGCAATCTATTATAAATGATTTGGCTATGGGTACCAATTGTGATATTTCTAAATTTGCTGATGATGCCAAATTGGGTGGGAACACAAGTTCTCAGGAGGAAGCAGACAGGCTTCAAGAGGACTTGGATGGGGTAAACAAATAGGCCAGAACATGCCAGAGGGAATATGTGAATCAGTGTGAAATTATTTCTGTTGATCAAAATGGCAGGCTGAATATTACTTAAGTAGACGGGGATTGGAGACCAAGATGTCGTCCTTTCAATCACATAGGTTAGCATCCAGGTGCAGCAAACATTTAGAAAGACAAACGGTACATTGGCCTTCATTGCAAGGGAATTTGAGTACAGGAGTAAAGATGGTCTTTGTTGTATAGTTTCTTGCTGAGATCACATAGAGCACTGTGTACGGTTTTGATCCCCTTATCTAAGGAGAATACACTCACCATACTGAATTGCAAGAAAGGGTTCCACAGATTAACCTCTAGGGTGACAGCGTTGTCTTGTGAGGAGAAATTGAGGAGATGGTTTCTATTCCCGAGAGTATCAGTGACCTGATTGAAGCTTACAGAATTTGTATCGGGTGTGTCAGGGTGGAGCTAGATAGTTTTAAGTCCTTCAGGATAAGGGGCGGGTCATTTAAGACAAATGTGGAATTTCGTAACTGAAAGTGGTGCCTCTTTAGAATTCTCTAACCCAGAGGTCTGTGGAAGCTCAGTCATTGAGAACATTCATTCATAGCAGTTGATAGATGCTTGAAGACTAGTGACATTGGGAAATGTGGGAATAGCATGGAGAAATGGCATTGAGGCGGATAAGCAACCATGATTTAATTCTGGGCTTCAGCTGGCACAGCGTGAGTGGCTGTGATGCCACAGGCTCCAGAGATCAGTCTGCAGGTTATGGTCTGACTTGGATAGCTGATGCTCCTGCTCACCCAGTGGTGCAGGAGGCCACTTACTCCATGGTCTGTCTTTGCGTGGCTGAGGGCAGTCCAGGTTTTCATGTAAGGTTGAAACTGGGGTCTTCACTCTTCTGGATCAGTCACCACATCATGGTGGATGATTTTTGCTTTTTGATTGGAGACGCACCTTCAGGCAGTGAGGATGTCATTAATTTGTAGGGCAGGGAGTTCCAGTGGGGACTACGGGATTCTGGTTGAGAGCATGGATCTTTTTCCTCAACCACCTGAGCTCTGTTCACTGTTGGCCATGATGTATTTTTGAGGAGGATGGTTTGCCTGCAGGCGTTGGTGCGTGCAGCCTTCCAGACATCTGGCCCCAATTGTGGTCAATACAAAGTAAGAGAAACCATTGGACCCACGTAGCAGCTGTCCCATCACCCTGGTCTCAATAACATAGAACGTCAATCCCAGTAATTGTAACTGAGTCCCTCACGTTCTCCAAAACATAATGTGCGCTGGGAAAGATGTGGATATGTAACCAAACAGTGGGATCAAAACTCCATCTGGGTCAATTTTTGTCACACTCAAGAATGCACTGTATAAACAGCAGAGCCTTCTGATAAAATTAGACTGACATCTGTAACTTGCTCCTGGTCGCAGCATTATATAATGCAATGTTTTCAGCGAATATAAATAACATTAAAACCTACTTCTTCACTTCAGCTGGGTTGCTATGTGCAGAAGGGACTGCAGGGCATAACAAGTGCTACTGGTAGGACCCGTGATTTATGCAAATAGACAGAGGCCTCAAGTTTTAAGACTGTAGATTTAACAGACTTTGCAGAGAGGCCCTTCTACTTTTAGAAAACATCTAGCCGCTAGGGCATCTTAATAAATTTAGCACCTAGGCAGATACAACCTGCTGCACTCTGAGTCTGACTTTTGTAGTCAAGGTCAGAAAACTGTAGGCATGCTCACCCTAGTGGCAGTGAAAGAAAGAGCTTACTTTCTGAAACAAGTCTAGGGTAGATGATTTGGCACAGTGCAGCACCTGCAACCTGTTCTGCTGCTTTTTTCACTGTTTGTGGGTGCAGAATCTTTCTCCAAAGCCCCACCAAAATTGCACAGGCGTCAGACCGTAAAAATGCTGGTACCTCAGCAGTGACAAATGTCATGTTTCATCTGTGCCAGAATTTGATTAAAGATAGAATAATCAGTCTTTTCTCATCAGGGCTTGAGTGTGAATAATAGATCTATTTTTCTAATCAAGATGTTATCTCTCACCTCTGGGCAGGTGGGACTTGAACCTGGGTCTCTTGGTTCAGCAGTAGAGATACTACCACTGCACCATTGGATAAGGTACGAGCTGCAGCTGTGTACCATCACTGCCTTCAGAAGAGGAATGAATTGGATACCCTAATGATTAAATTCTTAAATACGCACGGGTAGTATGACCTGATTGTAGATCTGGAGATGTCATGGTTATAGTACCAGACTAGCTGTCCAGTCATCCTGGATTTAAATCCCATCATGACAAGCTATAAAAGTGAATTTAATAACTCTTTCCATCTGTAGATTTGGGCCATGAAAGCAATCTGCTGTTTGCAAGAAAAATCTCACTTGATTATATCCATCAGTGGAGGGAGCATGCCAGCCATACCAGTCCAACTATGCACAATTTAATGCCCTCAAATCATCGAATCCTTACAGTATGAAATCAGGCCATCCAGCCCATTGAGTCCACACTGACCTATCGAAGAGCACCCCACCCAGACCATCCCCCTGCCCTATCCCTGTAACCCTACTTGCACATCCCTGGGCACTGTGGGCAATTTAGCATGGCCAATCCACCGAACCTGCACATTTTTGGACTGTGCGAGGAAACCGGAGCACTGGGAGGAAACTCACTCACGTACGGGGAGAATGTGCAAACTCCACACGCAGTCACCAAAGGCTGGAATCGAATCCAGGTCCCCGGTGTTGTGAGGCAGTAGTGCTAACCACTGAACCACCCTAAAGTGAGCTACCAAATCATTTGATTGCACTGGATGTAGTCAGCACCAAATTGAGGCAGTTGAACATGGACAACAAATGCAACCTCCTTTAGAGTTCCCAACGTGCCAAGAGATTGGCCAAAAAAACTTGAACCAGTATTACCCAATGGCACAGTATTGACCTTGTACTAATCTTTATGCCATCATTAGCCACAGAAATGCGAATCACAGTACCCAGAAGTTTGAATTTAATGTGCTGTTAATTTACATTAATTTCTGATATAACTAATAATGAAGTAACAGAAGTAAAATACAACGCTTGACACATTCCTCCAATAATTATACTGGTAAATAATTAGGACTGTTATTTTTAAGAACACAGACCTCCATCTCATGATATCCAAGTGGAAATTCAGCTATGGACAGTTGGGTGCCTTGGGATAAAGTCCATTTTGGGCTGAGATAAGGATCAATTTCTTCATTACGTTGTGAATCTTTGAAATCATCTGTTTCAAAGAATTGACCATATTCAGAATTGGGGTTGATAGATTCTTGGGCAGTGGTATGAATCTAGTGTGACAATACTGTGGCTTTTTCTTTTTGGAGAGGTTTTAAGGTAGAGGTGAGGAGCAATCTGCAGTAGCCACTGGAGGCTTGTGAAGCCTTGGATTTGATTTTTAGAAGTTGGAACAATAGAAGCAGCCTGAATGGGTGTGGTTAAGCTCCCACAGAGTCAAGATTTTTAGTTTTAGCTTTCAGCAGTTGCTGTTGGGGTCTTGAGAAATAGAAGCTATTTCTCCTCTCTCTCGCAGCCAAAAGCTGAGGTTCTGTTCCTGTTCCTGGGGCTGCGTGTGAGACCCATCTATTTTCTAAATTTGCCTTTTGCCAATAGTGTGTAAAAAGGGTGTTACTATATTGGAACAGTTAATTAGTAATTGTTACTGTATTTATTATTCTGTTATTTCCAATTCCTTCCACCTTTTGTATTTTAACTATTGTGGATGATTAAAGTGTGTTTTGCTTTAAATCTGGTAGTTTCATCAATCAAATTACATCTGGAATGCAGCACCTTACATTTCATCTTATAAAATAAGAGAAAGTTGGGGTCTGGACTATCTTCTGAAAATGGAGGGGGTTTAGTCTGGTCCACAACACCAGGAGTATTAGGAAAGGGTGGAGAAGAGGAATTGAAGCTGAAGATTAGTCACCATTGCATTGAGTGATGACATAGGCTCAAGGGTTGGAATGGTTTGGTCTTGTTTCTTGTATCATGTTCTTACCGGATGCAATGCTCTCACCAAAGAAGACTTTGTTCGCTGCTTTTCCAGGTGTTTTTTCTCTTAAGCTGCCCCCTGTGTTTGAGTGGGGAACTGCCAGGTGGGGAGGAGAGAAGCTCACATAATCCAAAAATGTTGGCTTGCCCGTGTCAAGCCTGTGTTTTAAAAGACTAGACTGAAGGCAGGTAATGTGACTGAGGGTGTTTTTAAAAAAAAGAGTTTGAGTCCCAGGAAAGGAGGAGTTAGTTTTGATTTCTATGCTGTGAATGTGCAGCTCAGTAGGATGTATGGGATTATCAGAAAGATAAATTCAGATGAGATGATTCAGTTATCAGGTGCTCCCATCTAGGAGTATGGAGAGTGTGTTGGTCTCCCAGCTGTGGGAGCAGTGTTCAACTCTTGGAATTAATGAAGTTAATGTTTGAATGTTCTTGGTTTTTGGAAGGTAGTTGCTTTCAATCTATTTTGATTTAAAAATGAACTCAAAACTACTGGTTCTGATTTCAGTTTTCTGCCATCTAGGTGTGCGGGATTTTATCTGTGAAACATGCGGGAAGTCATTCAAAAGGAAGAACCACCTTGAAGTTCACCGAAGGATGCACACAGGGGAGACCCCACTCCAGTAGGTCCTTTGTTGCATTACATCTCTCTAAGGAAAATGGGTGACGAATTTGCTTCTGTGTTTTTGTGTTTCCCTCACTGGGCGGTTTTTGAATGTCAGGCAACTAAGCTGCACGTTTTCAGATTTATTAAATATTTGTTCATCTGACATGAAAGCTGTCACTGTGAAAAGGAACTTTTTTTGGTCACAAAGTAATGATGACCTTCCAAACCATTTGCAGTGTACAGGGAGACCCGATTGCTTAAGAATGCTCATGTTTACAAATGTGATCCCAAACAGGAGTTTAATTTTAAAGATGCAACTTAAGAACATTTCCTGTATGTTCCATTGTCCTGCATTGTGTTTTGATTTGTATACCAATCAACTTGCAAATTAATTCCAGAATGGAATTTGTCTGCAACTTGGGCACTGCCTGAGTCATTTACAGAGTAAAGCTCTGTACTTTGACCAAGAATGTGCTAATTCTGTAATTTTTGTCCCAGCTGCGATTACCCTTTCAGTGCTACAGTCTTATTGTATCCACTTGGGCCTCAGCAGAAAGTTTGTAATTTAATTTTCCTTTGGATTTATTTTTTTGTGCAATGTGGGTGTCACTGGGAAGGCCAGGGTTTGTTGCCCTTGTTAAGCCGTTTCACGTCAGTGTTGTGGATCTGAAACCACACATAGGGTGAGGGTCGCAGGTTTATCTCCCTGAAGGTCATTAATGAGCAAAAATCGGCCATAGTTTCGTAGTCACGATTACTGAGATATCTTTTAACTCCAGATTTACTTGAATTTAAATGCTGTAATGCTGACCCCAGGTTGCCAGGGCCTTAGGCCTGGGCATCTGGATTAGTAACATCACCGCCACGCTGCTTTTATCCTACTACATCCCAGACATTAGAGGATGAGGTGCTGCATGGTTTGGTTCCCTGAAAATTGATGCTTTTTAACCGAGCATTGGATAGATATCAACATTAGATAAACATTAACACTAACCCTAAAACTTCAGAAGGCCCTGTTTCTTGGGATATAAAAATATACCTGACAGGGTAATCATTCTAATCATCAAAGAAAAACTCAGGAGCAAGGATAAGAGAGAAGTTCGAACTGCTGAGCTTGTTTCTAAATGGAAATTTAGAATTTCCATTTCTAAATTGGACAAGGAAACACCTGTATAATTTATGTTCTATTCATCCAACTGTGCAATAATTCATCTGAGCAGGTAAATGGGATTAAAAGGGAAACATATCAACCTAAAAGTCAAATACACTGGATGCTGGAAATCTGAAATTAAAACAGAAAGTGCTGGAGAAACTCTGCAGAACTGGCAGCATGTGTGGGCAGAGAAACAGAATTAACGATTCGAGTACAAAATGGTGACTTCGGAAAGTGCCCAATTTCTCCAGCGCTTTTATTACATATGTCACCCTTCTTTCCTCTTTTTCCAAACTATCTTCCTGGTGGTTGTATGAAGTATGGTATAAGGATGGCTCTGTAACTTGTAGCTTATCTTTGTACTTCTGTGAGGAAAGGGTAAATTGAAAGAGAGGAGAATATTTTTGAGTTTTGTACAATTTCTACCGTAGAACTTATCGGCACAGATCAATTAATTTCCATTTGGGACTGAATGAGGCTAGAATACTCTTGAAGCTCCCTCTGTGAATAAATGGGTTGTATCCTAAAGTGGGCGGTGCATTGCTGAGTCCAATGAACCAGGAAGTCCGCTGTTCAAATTCCAGTCAGTGTTGCGTTAGATAGTCTCAGTTGGAGTTATGTAATTGACACTCCCCCAGCCCTTGAGTGAGGGAGGAAAGCCACACTAGCCCTGGCCTGCTTTTGATCACTCTTCAGGGGCTCCTGCAGGAAGGTTAAGGCAATTGGATGAAGTGAATGGAAAAGGTGGGTGGGAGAGCAGGATTTGTGATTATTTTGGCTTAGATATCAAGCTTTGCTTGAGTTGAATGTCACCCCCTCCCCTCCCCCCAACACCAAAAACCATCCGTAGGTCCACCCTTTCTTTGTTTTGGTGTATAGAATCCCGCTTTGTCAGTAACAAAGTGCTGGTAACCTCCCAGAGCTGATAGTGTCATCCAGTGACACTAGACAAAAAAAACAAAGAACTGCGAATGCTGGAAATCTGAAGCAAAAACAGAAATTGCTGGAAATTTTCGGTAGGTATGGCAGTATCTGGGGAGAGAAATTAGGGTTAACATTTGGGGTCTGGTGACCCTTCCACACAATTGAAGTTTTTGGGACACTGGACCTGAAACATTAACTCTGATTTCTCTCCACCAATGCTGCCAGACCTGCTGAAATTTTCCAGCAATTTCTGTGTTTGATGCATTGTAGTGGCCCAGATTTGTTTCTAGCCAGCACAGCAATAGGAGTGTGACAGGTGATCATTGTTACTCTGGACTATACATTGGAGCTAACTTACCTTGGTTTCCCATCCTCATTTAAGAGCTCACCAATTTCCAGAGGAAACAGGCAGATTGCTGGGGGCTGGAGTCAGTCTTTTCAGTTGGAACAAGAGACGTTTGAGAAGTAAATTGTTCACATGATATAGATAATAGTGGGGACATTAAATTGACTCAATTGAAAATTGAGGGTACAGGTTCAAGCTAGTAAAATAAAGACCTGGAAACAAAGAGGAAAAGAAAGTAAAAGATAAAAATGAGCAAAGCAGGATGCTGGAAATCTGGGAGGAAAACAGGAAAATGATGGGAATACTCTGGCAACATTTGCAGAATGTAGATCAGTTTCACCTCCGTGACTTGCAGTTCTGTTGGAGCTTCAAACACTTCGTGATGTCCTATAATGTCCTATAACACCTTTACAGCTATGTTACTTTTGAAGTGTAGTCACTGATGTAAAACAGGTCACACAGCGACCAATTTGTGCGCAGCAAGCTCCCATGAACAGCGGAGTTTTAATGTTCAAATTTAAGACTGATATCAGGAAGCTGTCTTCTATGCAGTGTGATCAGTTCCTGCACAGAGGAGCAATAGCAAAATCTCTTAATGTAATTTTACACCCGATTGATCGCTGCAATGCAAGGAGGGAGATTGGTTTTCTGCACGAGCACGGTCCTCAATGTGGGGAAAGTGTTCGCTTGAGAATTGGAATGTTGAACGTTGCTTGGCATTGATCTTTGATAGGCATTAATAATTGATTTCCTACTTGATGTTTGAAGGTGTGAAATCTGTGGCTATCAGTGTCGACAGAGGGCGTCGCTGAACTGGCACATGAAGAAGCACGACACAGAAATACAGTACAACTTCACCTGTGAATACTGCGGCAAGAAGTTTGAGAAAATGGAAAGTGTTAAGTTTCACAAGTTAAAAAGCCACCCTGAATGTCAAACCATGTGACGCTACTGGACTTAAACCACCGTAATACTTGAGGAACATGTTAAAACCCTCCTTGACTCCATGTAAATTCTGTGCAAGTACTGTGACTATATGGATAATGAAATTTTTATATTATTTTCAGTTTTCTCTCTGTCATATATTTTCAAATGAGGGACAATGAAGTTGGGGGTCTGAATACCGTGAGTTTACTTGAATCTTGGGCCAGTGCAATCACTGTGCTGAGGGAGATGTTGTCACTTCTGCAATGCACTCTGAACTGACTGCTGATGAAGCCAAAGGTGGATTTGATGCTGAAATTGCAATTAAATAGCATCATTTTTAAAGTCATGACTTCCAGTGGGCCTGCGTTTGGCATACTGCAGGGTAGATGGGACAGTGTGGGTGTTTGTGGCAGCAGCACTGCCTTTAATCAGCATCTTTTTGCCTCAGTGCTTTGGTGAGTTATCTCATGTAGCTGCTTTACAGCAATGACAGTCAATAGCGTGACCTAATCAAGCTCCAGCTGCCTAACCTCCAAGAAGTTGATAAAGGTTAGCTTCTTCAGAATGATCTAGACCACTTTCAGACAACTCTTTTATTGGGGCAATTTTGTTGAGCTGGGCACATGTGCAGCAGGTTTGCAAGAAGGAAAAAGGGTCATCTTTTACAATTTCAAAACAAAATAACAGATACCAATGGCAATAAGTGAAACAGCATGCCAAGATTTTTTTCTTTAAGTCTACAGTTTTTTTCAGTGTGGATCCATGCTCAAGTCGTCATTATTTATACATGTGCTTTGTGTCAACAGTAAGGTCCATATGACAAGACAGATGGCCCAATGTCACCTCATCTGGGATCTGTTGATCTGTGTGTTTCAGTTTGCACCCTGGATAAACAAGTCTGTGGGGTCATTAGGAAGTAAAGGGCTGCCATCACAAAGAAGTTAAAGTGAAAAATATGGAGGATGTCAGGGCAAGTAGAGGAAATGTAAGTTTTAATATCAGAATGTTGACACTTTGGTCATTAACATGTTACTGGCTGTTTTCTGTAGCCCCATTGTATACGAGGTACCCTCCAAGGTTTGCTGAATTCCCTCTAGATTTTGACAGGCTACAAACACATTGAAGCATTCCACAATGGCTATTGGTTTTTTAAAAAAAAAAATGCCCCTGTCAGCTGTGTGACGTACAGTCCTGCTATGTGCCATGTTAGCTGGTCTTTGCTAGGTTGCCACCAGCGATCCCGTTGGCCTTGGCACCACTGAACCACAAACAGGAATGGAGGGCCATGAAGTGCAAGGACAAATATTTGGTGAGTGCAGGGTGAAGATTGGCTGTGTTATTCCTCCCATTCATGGTTCGAACAAGAATGAGGAAGCAGGTGAGATACCAGCTGTGCCCAGTGTGGGCACAGTTACATCCTGGCATAAGTTTGTACATGGAGATGAAGGGTGAGATTTGGAACAAGAAATAAAGCCACCTGATATGTTCTAAACAAAATTGCAGGTGCTGAAAATTAGGAACGAAAACAGAAATTACTGGGAAAACGTAGCAGGTCTGGCAGCATCTGTGGAGAGAAGTCAAGAGTTAATGTTTCGGGTTGAGTGACCCTTCAGAATTGATTGGAGCTGGGAAAAGGTTGGTGTACATGCTGTAAGTGGGGTTGGGAGGGGGAAGAGCAAATGATAGGTGGAAATAAAGCCCGGAGAGACAGGACAACAACAGTTGGACAGATAAACAAATGCGTAATGTTCGACCTGGGGGATTTAGTAGCTGCTGATGGGGACCATTAAAGTGACTGACGATGGGATGGTTGTGGAAGCAGCTCATGTGACGACAAGGCCTGGTGTGTCATCGTTGGAGAAAGGACATGGGAGAGGGTCCTCGGAACTTCTGAGGAAGGGTCACTGCATCCGAAACGTTAACTGTGATTTCTCTTCTCAGATGCTGCCAGACCTGCTGAGCTCTTCCAGCAACTCGTGTTTTTGTTTCTGAGACAGGTGTTGGCCAGGGAACATGGTGGTGTGTTGAAGTGGCAGAAGCTCAGGGTCATTTTTGCAGACATAACCTGTGTGTTCTGCAAAGCGGTCACCCAGTCAGTGTTTTGTGCTCCCGGTGTAGTGGTTCATGATATGTTCTGTTTGGCTGTTTATATTGCTTGTGCTTACACTGACCTTTTCATCGAAAAGTATCATAGGCAGCTTGAGAATCAGTACACATCTTGGAAAAGAGTTGAGGGTAAGCAATGTAAGGCCGGAGTTGTCAATTCTCATTAAATCTTTGAACATGGTATTTTTAAGAAGCTCTTTGCCATTGGTAACTTGTAGGCATTGGGTTTGTTCATTCTATTTCATATCCTATCTGTTTTCTCCATACCTTCACGCCAGCAGTAACAGCATAAAGGAGAACTTGAGTGCTAGAATTTTGTGGTCTCTTGCATTTGGCCACAGCACCTCATGCACATTAAGAATGTGTTGCCCGTGTTTTTGATATCAGTGCCCTTCAATACTAATTATTTGAATGACGAGAGATTGGAAAAGTGAGTAATTACTGGGTTTGCAGTTACCTCTGTAAGCGTGGGTCTAGGCAACCAATCAAGTTGACAAGTGAATGGGCTCACTCTGAATGCATCAATAACTGTTGATATTCCCTGTGTTTAGATTTTCAGCAGGTGAGAGGACAATTTGGCAAAATGCCAGAGAGTGTCAAGTACCTGTGGAACAGTACTCCCAAGAGCAGACAATACCTTTAGGCTGGTGTGACAGTAATGGGATATTGTGTTTTTACAAGGGCCTGAGTACGATTGTAATTTAGTTTACCTGTCGCAAGTACTGCAAAGAAACACACATATGTCAGATCAGTTCAGTTGACAAGTATTTAAACTGGTAAATCATTAGGTCTTGGATGGATTAAGTCCCATTTCAAAGTCCTTTGCTGTTTTTCGCTTGCCTTTCCTGAGGGCGCTGACAGTGGCTGTGTAACTGTTCCCCAAGCACCAGCCATCTACATAATGGGCAGTTTAACCATGTAGTGCGTTAAGGTCTTGCCTCGACTTTGCCCTTCTCTGGTACCTGCTGTTTCCAGGCCGAGCACCCTTACTGATCTCCCTCCTGTCCCTGGCACGAGCCACAGCAGCTGAATGAACTGTGGCCTCTGAGGCTGGAAGATCATTGTGGGGTACTGTGTGACTGTATGGTGATGCCTAGTCCCTTCCCTTTTAAAGTTGAGAAATGCTTACACAGCAAGAACTTTGCGTACTGAACTGAGACAGTGGTACATTGAGAGTTTTTAATTTGTGGCCTTTTTTGTTAGGAAACGTTTAATTTTTTTTTAATCTACGCTTTGATCATTGTTTCACACTGCCAGAATTTACAGGAGTGGCTTCGTTGTGGTGTCCCGGCTTGGCCCTGAATCTGTCTGTTGTTTCCCAAATATTTGGGAGACCTGCAGTGATGGGATGTGGTTCTGCACAATCCAGGAGGCAGAATCCATAAGATCACAAAATCTGAGCATGAGTAGCCATTCAACCTGATCATGGATGATCTAATAATCCTCCACTCCACGCTACTGCCTTGTCCCTATAATCCTTACAGATTAAAAATCTGTCTGTTTCAACGTAAGATATATTTAATAACCCAGCCTCAACAGCCCTCTGATAAAGAATTCCACAAATTCACTGCCCCCTTAGAAAAAAATTTGCTCTTAATTTCTATTTTAAGTGATTGGTCCCACATTTTAAGATTATGACCTCTTGTCCTAAACTCTTACACAAATAGAAACAAGTTTTCCCCCCATCTGCCCTGTCAAGTCCTCTAAGAATCTTGCAGGTTTCAATAAGGTTGCCTGTCATTCTTCTGAGCACCAATGAGTACAAGCTCAATATAAGAGAGTCCCTTAAAAGTGAACCTTCTCTGGACTGCTTCCAATGCCATTTTATCTTTTCTTGCATTTGAGTATGTACCATTAAATTTATATGATATCACCATGCAAATATGGTGGTGGGAGATCTCAATTAATGGTTGTGGAAATCTTGGGTTAATGTCCGTTCATGTCACGAGTGATCATTTATTTCCAACTTTTTGTGGTGTTTTCCTGAATTTCTCCCTTTGCAGTGTCTGCAGTGCGCCAGCAGATGGAGGTGACAGCCTAGAAGTTGAAAACCCCAACTGATACATTTGTAATGACCATCTTAAGCTATGGGTTTCCAGGAGCAGAATTAGATGGATGATCTCTCGGAGGTTTAGCAGTTTGACTAGATATTCATTTAAAACTGCTAGATGCCCACTTGCGAAGCTGTAATCACGGCAATAAAAAACACACATTTGTCAGAACGGATCAGTTGACAAGTATCTGAAATGGTAATTCCTTGGATCTTGGATGGATTATGTTCTACCTCTTCTGTTTGCCTGTCCCTTGCTGTTTCTCACTTGCCTTCCCTGAGGGTGCTGACAGTGACTGTAATCATTCCACAGGCACAAGCAATCTGTGTGTTCTGGCTGGAGCGTGCTGTTTCCAGGCAGAGAGCCAGACGTGGAAACCTTTGCTGATCTCTGCCTCCTCCCTAGCTGAAGTCACTGAGGCTGAACTAACTACAGCCCCTGCTCACTCTTTTGAGCAGGCTGTGGATCAGATTGTGGACGTTGGTGCGCATTTAAAGAGGCAAGATTGGCCGTACCTTTCTAGCTTAGCCATGGATGACTCAGGGAGGGGAAGGAGTCTGAACTGCAGGATAAATGGTGTTGTGTTCTGGTCAACTTGGAGACCAAGTTGCTTTTGAAGAATGCGTTTTTCCCTCTGAGGTGTATCCTGGAGATATGGTTACTGATGGTGGAGGCTCCAATATTCTTCCTATCACATGGCTGACTAGGATGTGGAGGTGCCGGTGTCGGACTGGGGTGGACAAGGCCAAAAGTCACATGACACCAGGTTATAGTTTAACAAGTTTGTTTGAAATCTCAAGCCTTCGGAGTGCTGCCCCTTTGTATAGTTCCAGAGCCACTTGCTCCTCTCCCAACACTTGGTGAAGCTGTGATTAAAAAAGTCTAGGTTGCTGTACCAGGGAGCCATAGCTATACCTGACCTGTCTTCCCCCATTTTCATCAGGTAATCTCCAAACTGGTGACAGGAGTCTTCCCAATTACGACCTGCGTGGGAAAACTTGGAGAGCAACTTTAGCCTGCTTCACATCATGTTGCCTGGTCAAATACCTGATCCGAAACTTCGGGAGGTCAGGAGCTGGGCTTGGAGGAGTATGATGCACCGAAATATTAGGAAATCTTCCTAAGTAAGTGAGAAGGAGCTTCAGTGTGTTTGAAGTTGGTGTGTTCCTACCAACAAATCCCATTCAGAAATAATTGTCCCATTGTTTCAGATTTTCAACAGGGCACTGTTGCTGGATGACATTGGTTAGATCTCAGCAGGGACTTTATTGCGTTTCCACTTATCCTTTAACCCGTCTACATTTTCCTGCAGGCCTTCAGTGGTTGTCATGCAGTTGTCGTCTTGTTTACTTGACCCAGCTGCATCACACTCACATCTGAGTCAGCAGGTTGGGGGTTCAAACCAGACCACAGGACTTAAGAGGGTAATCCAGGCTGACACTTCAGTACTGAGGCAGTCGTAGTTAGAAATAGGATGCGTGACAGCCTGTTTTCCCAAGGTCTAAAATGACAAGATAATCTTTTTCGCACATTTGTTGAATATTAGCCAGGATCTGAGGCAAAGCACAGAGCTCATTTTCAAATAATGCTGTGCGCTCTTTGGTGAGGGGGTGGATAAAGCCTCTGGCTTGTCTCATCTAAAAGACTGCACCTCCAACAGTGCACCTTTCCTGAGTACTGCAGTAAAGTTTTAGTCTAATTAATGCACTGTCAAAAACCATATATGCCATAAGCCTAGTGATTAATTCTGTACGATGAATTTCTCTTGGTGTCCCTCTGGTTTGTATTTGCTCTTTATTGTGTTCACTAAGTGGTTCCAGTACAGTACAGATTCAAGTTCAGGAACGTTTCTGATAGGATGGGCATTTGAGCTGACTAAACTTCAAAAATATTGCTGGAAATGGCAACAATGCTGATGGAGATTTACATCTTGCACCTGAATGGCTACAAGAATGCCAAATTACAAATGTTTGCAACAATTTTTATTACCGCAAGAAGCTTGGTTGGCAGATCAAATGATTGATTGATTGATTGATTGCTTCCCTCAAGACAATGCCTTTACCAATGCCCATAAGAAATAGGAACAGGAGAGGGCCATTCAGCCCCTCAAGCCTGGTCATGGGTGATCTGACACTCCTCACTTCCCCTTTCCCTCTAACCCTTGATTCCCCAACCGATTGAGAATCTATCTCAACCTTATATGTACATGAGGACTCTGCTGGCCCCCACACCCCCATTGCTGTCTGCAGCAAGGAGTTCCAAAGAGAGACAACCCTCAGAAGAAATTCCTCCTCACTTCAGTCAACTCTGAGACCTCTGGTCATAGACCCCGAGGAACAATAGGCTTCTTAAAGAATGCAGAATAGTACAGCACAGGAATAGGCCCTTCGCCCACCATGTCTGTGCTGACCACGATGCCATTCTAAACTAATCCCATCTGCCTGTACACAGTCTTGAACTCTGCTATTGTATCAGCTTCCACCACCTCCCCTAGCACTGCTTTCCAGGCACCAGAACCCTCTGTGCAAAAGTCTTGCTTTGCACATCTGCTTTAAACTTTCACCCTCTTACCTTTTAAACTTATGTGTCCCTTGTATTTGAGATTTCTTCCCCGGGGGAGAAAAAGACACTCAACTATCTGCCCTATCCATGCCATTCATGATCTAATGTACTACTATCAGGTCGCCCATCAGCCACAGATGTGCTAGTGAAAGCAATCAAAGTTTCTCCAACCTCTCCTTATAGCTAAAATGCTCCAATCCAGGCAACAGCGTGGTCAACCTCTCTTGCACCATGTCCAAGGGTTGCCACGTCTTTCCTATAATGTGGCAGCCAGAACTGCATGCAATACTTTGTGGCCAAACTAAAGTTTTATGCAGCTGTGACATGCTGTCTTTTGTATTAAGCAGCCCGGTAGCACAGCGGTTAGCACTGAAGTCTCTCAATGCCAGGGACCTGGGATTGATTCCCGGAGGGCTGAGAACAGAAGTGGTGTTCTGTAATCTCGACTAATGAGGGTTGGTAAACTGAGGAAGGTGATGGGGCACTAAACATTCAGGAACTGAGGTGAAAAAGGTGGCGGATTTCCGTGTACATGGACATGCAAATACAGTCAAAGCGTGCAGTTGCAGTGGATCAGCCATGGGAAGTGCAGGGTGACAGGGATACAGCAGAGTAAGGTGGGATTCTCTTTGAACGATACTAGATGGCATGTGTGTCCTGCTTCTAGGGGTGGCTCAGTGGTTAGCACTGCTGCCTCACAGTGCCAGGAACCTGGGTTCGATTCCACCCTCGGGTGACTGGGTGGAGTTTGCACATTCTCCCTGTGTCTGTGAGAGTTTCCTCCGGGTGCTGTGGTTTCCAGCCACAGTTGAAAGACGTGCAGGCTAGGTGGATTGGTCATGCTAAATTGCCCCATAGTGTTCAGGGATGTGCAGATTAGGTGGGTTATAGGGGATGGGGCTGGGTGGAATGCTGAGGGTGGGTATGGACTTGTTTGCCCAAAGGGTTTGTTTCCACACTATCCTGCTGTATCCTTTGACAATTTACCTTGCCATCCACAACTCCACCAATTTTCATGTCACCTGCAAACTTACTAATGAGACCACCTACATTTTCATCCAAACCATTTATATTTATATACGTATGTACAAACAACAGAGGTTCCAGCTCTGATCCTTATGGAGCACCACAGCATAGACTTTCAGTCAGAAAAACAGCCCTCCACAGTCTCCTATGTCCAAACCAATTTTGTATTCAATTTAACAGCTGGCTTTGGATCCCATGTGACTTAACCTTCTGGACCAGCCTACAATGAGTGACCTTGTCAAATCATCTTTGTCATTTTCTCAAAGAAATTTAATAAACTTTGTGAGACAAGACCTCCCCCACACAAAGTTATGCTGACTATCCCTAATAAATGTATTCTTTTCCAAATGTGAAGTAAAGGTCTTGAGTAATTCAGAAAATGTATCAAAATTCAATCTGCGATAACAAGGTGTAGAGCTGGATGAACACAGCAGGCCAAGCAGCATCAGAGGAGCAGGAA
>JAHRHZ010000086.1:9743973-9762688 GCA_024137785.1 Ginglymostoma cirratum | reverse complement strand
CTAATGGACTTTTCGTTTCGGGTTTGATCTGTGCTCTGCCACTTAGGAGCAACCTAAGGAACAAAGTTGTCGATTTGGTTGACAAATCATTGGGATTTCTGCCTTATATAATTGCCATTGCACCAGCACTGATATTGAATGCTCTACCCGTCTGGTCAATTTAAATTTTTCATGGGGTGTGGGCATTGCTAACCAGGCCAGAATTTATTGCCCATGCCTACTTCCTTGGGTTGCTAGGGCCATCTCTGAGCGCAGCTAATTGTCAACCACGTTGCTGAGAGTCTGGAGTCACATGTAAACCACATTAGATTTCCATCTCCAAAGGGCACTATTGAGTCAGATAGTTATTTACAGCAATCCAAATTGTTACTTGGCTGCCATAAGACCACCTTTTTGTCCCAGCGTTCTTTTTTTCTCAATAAATGGAATTAATTTCACTACCTATTGTGGCGAGGTTCGAGCTACCCTGTGTCTCAAATATTAGCCAGAAGTTCTGGATTACCAGTCCGATGGCATTTCCACTACTCTATCGAGCTGTGAACTAGGTATGTGACTCGTAAACCACAAAGGTGGTGTGTGGGTAGAAACATTATGCCTTGTTGATGCTCTAAGAATTGCTCACCTAAGGTTAGAGAGTTATGTTGAAAAGAAACATGCATAAGCTGTACGATTTTTGCCGTACCTTACGTTGGAGTGCTTGTGAAAAGTAGGTACGTGAAAGTAACAACTCTACCTTTGAGATAACAAGGTGTGGAGCTGGATGAACACAGCAGGCCAAGCAACATCATAGGAGCAGGAAAGCTTGACGTTTCAGGCCTAGACCCTTCATCACCCACGGGGGCGGGGGGGGGGGAAGGGGGTTCTGAAATAAATAGGGAGAGAGGCAGAGGCGGATAGAAGATGGATAGAGGAGAGGATGGGTGGAGAAGAAGAGATTATGAGAGAGTTGCAGTGGGAGGGAGATCCCCTGAGGTTTGGCCGGAGGGAGGAGGGTAACTCCTCCCCCATTTCTGATGAAGGGTCTAGGCCCGAAACGTCAAGCTTTCCTGCTCCTGAGATGCTGCTTGGCCTGCTGTGTTCATCCAGCTCCACACCTTGTTATCTCAGATTCTCCAGCATCTGCAGTACCTTTTATCTCTGACCTTTGGATCATTGCAAAGTGCAACAATTACGTATTTGCATCTTCACCTTATTTTTCTGTGCCTTTCACAGTGAAAATCATTTTGAGTCAGGTCAACTGCTTATCAATTGAGTCTTTTCAACAATTAATATCAAAAGCACAAGGATGATGAGCTGTGCTAGAGTTGATCAAAATCTCTCCCTTTTAAATAAGAAAAATCTGAAATTTGTATTTTCTGCAACATAAAACAAAAATGATAGAAATGCTCAGTGGGTCAGGCAGAACTCTTGGAGCGAGAAACCGAGTTAACAGCTCAGGTCAACCCTTATTTTTTATTAGCTTGGGGAATATGAGCATTAAGGCCAAAATTTATTGCCCGTCCTAATTGCCGAGAGGACAATTACGAGCCAACCACATTACTGTGAGTCTGCAGTCACCAGACAGGGTAAGGGCCAACAACTTCTTTCCCTAAAGGACCTTAGTGAACCAGGTGGTAATGGTCATCATGAGACTTTTAAATCCAGATTTTCATTGATTTCAAATTTCACCACTTGTGGGGATGTTACCTTGGTGAGTGGATGAATAGTCTAGCGATATTATTACTGGGCCGTCATCTCCTGTTTGAAAACTGACCGAACGGTGAATTAGGACTCTCCAGCCGGAGCTTGTCGCCTCTGTCTATTTCTTTTTGTCTTTTTTTAAAATCTCTGCTTCATTTTTTTTCTTCTTCGTTCTTCTCAGTGATGTCCTGAACTCCTGGCCTCAGCACAGACCCAGCATGGCGGTCTTGCGATCCAGCATGCTCACAGTGTGGAGTTCTCTCCTCGTGGTGAAACCTGGTGTGGTGCGGAGGCTAGATATCGGTGTTGTCTTTGGAAACTATTCTTATTCTGAACTTTTTGTTTCTCTATTTTCTAATTTACTTCTATATCTGGAATGCTGGACTTTTAATTTCTTCAGTTTTCTAATTTTATTTTCCCAACAATTTGTACTTAAGTATCTGTACCTAGGTACCTTTGTAACTAAATAAGTGTTGACTTGTAAACTTCTCACTGCACTGATTTCAGTACATGACAATTAAGCTAATGCTAAATTCTGAGGTATTAGCCAAGTACAGTGGCAGGGAAAGGTGCAAGAGATGGGGAGGAGAGAGAAAAATACAAGGTAATTGAGGGGATGGAAGGCTAGAGTGATGAAATGATAAAAGGTGATGGGAGTGGGATACCTAAAGAAACAAATGGTGGGTCTGCAGTTGTAAACAACAACGATGGAATCATTAGCAGTGCCTGAAATGAAAACGAAATGCTCCCTACCAATGGCAAGCAAACTGAAAGATAAGCAGAAAATGCTGGAGAAACTCAACAGGTCTGACAGGATATGGAGCGAGAGAAACAGTTGATATTTTGAGTCTGGTATGACATCTTCAGCACTGCAGTTCTGAAGTTCAAAGGTTCAAAGGTCCCAAGACTCTTCAGCAGTTCCAGATCACATTGTGGGTAATGTGAACATTTGAACATTTCCTCGGGCGACTGTCTGTGTGGAGTTTGCACATTCGCCACGTGTCTGCGTGGATTTCCTCCAGGTGCTCCAGTTTCCTCCCACAGTCCAAAGATGTGCAGGGTAGGTGGATTGGTCATGCTAAATTGCCCATTGTGTCCAAGGTAAGTTTTGGTGGGTTACACACGGGAAATGCAGGGATAGGGGAATGGGTTTGGGTGGGATGATCTTCGGAGGGGCGGTATGGACTTGTTGGGCAGAATGGCCTGTTTCCACATTGTAGGGATTCTGTGACAATGCAAACATGGCCAACCCTGTCAAAGACTAAGGACAAGTTGAAAAGATGTTGAAAAGGTTTATTTCATGTGAACAAGAACTTTGCTTCATCCATTTTGAATTAGATTTGATTAGATTTGTACTTCCCTCATCTTAATTTGAGGACTGAACTCGAGGTAGTTTCCCAGTTTTTTCTTCCCTTCTGCTAAAACATTTATCACTGTTCCTTCCTCAGTTTCACTCAGTCTTTTGTAACTGAGACTTCTGATACTCAGGGTCAATCTTACAGCTCTGCTGTACATTATCTTAATTATTTGAGTGTTTCCCTTGTGTCAGAGTGAGAATTTCAAGGCTTTCACTTATTTCAGAAAATTAAATATTTATCCAGCTGTGACCCCAATTTTATAGCAAATATTTTCAATGCAAAAGGAATGGAAATTTATTTATGATGGGAAACTAGCAAAATTGTTGCTGTTTTCATTACTGAGAAGGAAGACAAGAGAAGGTAATAGGATTGCAGAATAATATTGCGTAGAAGAGACCATTCAGGTCATCATGCGTGTATCAGCTCTTCAGAGATATCTGTTTAATAAGCCTCATTCACATGATCTCTTCCAATAACTTGATGTCCTAGAGGTGTTCAGAATTAAAAATTGTTATAGAGTCATACAGCATAGAAACAGACCCTTCCTGACCAGAAATGTTAGCTTTCCTGCTCCTCTGATGCTGCCTGGCCTGCTGTGTTCATCCAGCTCTACACTGTGTTATCTCAGACTCCAGCATCAGCAATTCTTACTATCTCTGAGATGGCTTAGTGGACCTGTATGCCTGTAAAAGGAAGGGAGAAATGAATTGGTGGGTCTGTGCCCAGGGACTACAGTCCCTAATCTTGGATTGCATTCCTAATTGTGCCCACTCAGAAGCACAAAAGTTGGGGTAAAAAGATCTGAATGGAGTGCACCCCATTACCAGCAGTTATTCTGACTCCACACGAGCACAGCTAGCAGTTTAGCCACCCATAGGGGGAAGTGCACTGAATCCTGAAAGTAGTGAGGAAATATATTACGAGAAGCTGATGGCCCTTATTTCCAGTGAAATACTTAACGAAATAAACTTGGGCAGCTTCAAAACCTATACCTGAATTGAGGAAGGACGGACCTCAAGTCCATATATGTTATGTCCTACAGCCTTGCAACCCTCACCAAGTACATCTCTCCAATTCTATCCTTTCCTGTATCCCTCATGGTGTTGTCTGCAGTGTTGTACCTCCTTTTAAGACTTTAAACTTTACAGCTCCTTAAGGGTTACTCTGGCCAAACTTTTGGATGCTTGCTGTGAGGTGCTGTTATTGTACCTTAACACACTTCTGTTTTGTAGCTTGGGTTGTGCGTGTTGAGGTTGGTTGGCTCGCCGAGCTGGTTTGTTGTTCCGTAGACGTTTCACTACCCTGCTGGGTAACATCATCAGAGTGGCACACAAACCCACATCAACCCTACGACAGCTGCTCACCCGAACCAAAGACTCACTCCCGACTATAGACAGGACCAATGTCATCTATAAGATCCCCTGCAGAGTCTGAGAGAAACACTACATCGGACAAACAGGAAGGAAAATAACAACAAGAGTACACGAACACCAACTGGCTACAAAAAGACACGACCAATACTCGCTCATCTCAATCCACATGGATAAGGAGAATCACCAATTCGACTAGGACAACACCAAGATCCTGAGACAAGCTAAGCAGAGACTGGCACGGGAATTCCTAGAAGCCTGGCACTCCACGAAGAAAGCCGTCCATAAACACATAGAACTCGACCCCATATACACTCCACTATGAAGGAAAACTGGAAATGAGGCAATCTAGCTCAATGAACTCGAGTTTAAAAACCAGGCGGGAAAACACACCGATGCTTCATCGGAGGCTGCACTGATGAGGTTACCCAGCACGGTAATGAAACGGCTGCAGAACAACGAACCAGCTCGGCGAGCCAACCAACCACAACACTTCTGTTGCCATAGTCCCACACTTTTACTATGTTGAGGTTGTAGAGAACGTTGGTGAGGCCTCTTCAGGGGTACTGTGTCAAATTTTGTTCTCCTCATTATAGGAAGGATATTTTTAAGCTGTAGAGGGTTCAGAAAACATTTACCAGGATGTGACCGGGAGTGGAGGATTTGAGTTATAAGGAGAGGCTGGATAAGCTGGGACTTTTTCCACCAGAGCATGGGGGGTTGAGGGATTACCTTATGGAGATTTATAAAATTATGAGGGGTGTAGATAAGGTGAATGACAAGTGCCTTTTCTCAATGTTGGGGGATTTCAAGACTAAGGGGTGTGTTCTTATCGTGAGAGGAGAAAGATTTAAAACAACAAGAGGGGCATTTTTGTTATACAGCAAGGGCTTCATGCATGGAATGAGCTTCCAGAGGAAATGGTGGACGCTGGTACAGTTACAACAGTTAAAAGACATTTGGATAAGTACATGAATAGGAAAAGTTTGGAGGGATATGGGGCAAATGCAGGGACTAGTTTAGTTCGGGATTATGGTCAGCATGGACTGGATGGACCAAAGGGTCTGTTTCCATGCTGTGTGACTCTATGGTGAGGGTTTATTGCAAAGTCACCATTCCTCAAACAAGGTCAAGAAGGCTGGCCCTTCATGGTAACCTCAGACTGTGCAGGGATCGAACCCAAGCTGTTGGCCACAAACCAACTGTCCTGTCGATAGAGTTATTTCTGTAGAGGACTGGTTAACTGGGGTCCAGTTCCCCAACTGGCTGACGTTACCATGGAGACCCTTGTGACCCTCAGGTTAAAACATCACCAAGTCCTCTCTCTCTCTTTTTTTTTCTTCTCACGCTCGCTCTCGCTCTCTCTCTCTCTCTCTGAAGAGACAGCAGCTGTACAGGAATGTGAAAACTATTACATTTCCATGAAGTGTCGTGGGATGATCAGCTGCATGAAAGTCACTATACAAATGCAGTAAAACAAAGTACGGATGATGCTGGAAATCTGAAATATAGAAGAGAAAGTGCTGGAGAAACTCAGCAGGTCTGGCAGCATCTGTGAAGAGAGAAATAGTTAAAGCTTTGAGTCTGAAATGACTCTTCTTCCAAAGCAGATCTCAATCTTATGTGAATGATGATTTTTTGTCGCTTTGTACTCTACAATGAACAAGAGAGTAAAATGCAGTTGAAAGTTTCAACTGTTGCCACAATCCTGCGGCATTCGAATATTTAAAGAGTAAATAGAATAAAAAGACAAAGCTGAAAAGAAAGTCCATCATCACTCCGCTGCCTCCACCATGAGTCCCAAGCACTGAGCCAGCCAACCAATGGCACTTGCAACAGACCGACCAACATTGGAGTTGCCACTCTTCAGGTGCCATCTCTTCATCACTGGGCTAGGGTTACTGATGCTGAGTCCCAGGCTTGACCCACGCTTTCCCCACAACCAGGAGGTCCCAGCTCCGGGCCCAACGTGACCGTGAGATCCCAGGTCCGGGCCTATCACAACCGGGAGATCCCAGGTCCATTGCCAAGCCTGGCCACTGCCTTGCAGAGTCCCGGTCTGGCCTCTCCGCTCCGCGATGTCACTTTCTCTGCCGCTGCTGACACAAAGACAAAGGAAAGTCAAAAAAAAAGAAGATAAAAAGGGTCAGACAAGAAGGGAGGAGGTGGCTGCCTGGAGTGGCCAGGCCCAGGAGACCAAATGCTGCCTACCTTGCCAACCCCGCCCCTCATTTTATGTCCCTTCCTGTCCATAGTTGCTGCATTTTGCCATCTCTCTCTCTCTCATTTTGTGCACCATATAAATGCAATTGTGCCATTGTAAGCCGAGCCTCAGTATTAACAAGGTAATTCGGTCACTTGAATGTTGCTAGACACACAGAGGAAGTCCCAGTTCACCGAAATGTGAGGCAATAGGAGCAGGGGGACTGTCAAAAAAAGACAGCATTTCAATTACCTCTACTCCCACCTTCATCACCCGTCCAACCCCACTCTCCCCCAATCACCTCCCTCCTGGTTTCTCACTCCTTCCATAAGCATAGCATCTGAATAACAAAAAAGACTACTTCAATACATTATGCTAATGTTCTCCAGAAGATGCAGTTTATTTTGATGTGAAGTGCGTAAATTACCATGTCAATTAAAGTGGTTTTAAAAAGCACAGCTGCATGTGATAACTGATGAATATTAAGGTTTGATTCAGACTGCGGCGATGCCATTAATAAAAGGGTTTATTTGGAGTGAATAAATGCGAAAATCTATCTTTGAAAAAGCAGGCGGTGGAGTGGGAGAGTGAGCTTGTGACAGGCAGTTTACCCATTAGCCCATTGTAACTGAAGAAAATGCGCAAACGACCAGTTAATTACAAAGACCCCGGGTCAAAATGACATTGTGCTAAGATGGCTAAACAATCTTTTTCTCTCTCTCTGTCTGTGTGCAGGTACAGTCAGCAGATCCTTTCAACGATTGCAACCATTTTGCCAACTCTATGGAGAACACTAAGCAGCCTGTTTTAAAAAAAAACAAGAAACTTGAAGGCGAGGTTAATGAGATGTTGCATAACAAACGAGACCCTTTAGGCTTCAACAAAAGCAAAATACCGCGGATGCTGGAAATCTGAAACGAAACCGAGAATACTGGAGAAACTCAGGCAGCATGGGAGGAGAGAGCAACGAAAACAGAGATGGCACCATCTGTGGAGAGAAATCAGAGTTAACATTTTGGGTCATAGAACATAGAACAGTACAGCACAGTACAGGCCCTTCGGCCCACGATGTTGTGCCAACCTATTATCCTACTAAGAGCAATCTACCCTGCATACCCTACATTTTACTATCCTCCATGTGCCTATCCAAGAGTTGCTTAAAAGTCTCTAAAATCCAGTGACCCTTCTTCAGAACTCTCCTCTTGGAGAGAAAATGTTTTGCGTTCTTTTTAATTTTTCTTTAGGAATTGAAGGGAATATGATGGGTTTTATTTATGTTGAAAAGGGAGGAAGGATAGTAAAATGAAGGAGGTGGTAGGAACTGCAGATGCTGGAGAATCTGAGACAACAAGGTGTAGAGCTGGATGAACACAGCAGGCCAAGCAGCATCAGAGGAGCAGGAAAGCTGATGTTTCGGGCCTAGACCCTTCAGAAATACAATCCCTACAGTGTGGAAGAGGCCGTTTGGCCCATCGAGTCCACACTGCCCCTCAGAAGAGCATCCCACCTAGACCCGACCCCCTAATCTATCCCTGTGACCCTGCATTTTCCCGTGGCTAACCCACCTAGCCTGCACATCCCTGAACACGATGGGCAATTTAGCATGACCAACCAAGCTAAACTGCACATATTTCTTACCAAGTTACCAGACTCGAAACATTAACTCTGCTTTCTCCACACAGATGCCACCTGACCTGCTGAGTTTCCCCAGCAATTTCTGTTTTTCGTGAGCGGTTGAAAATGGGTTGGCTGTGCAGGAAGTAACCCATACCACGAGGTACCCAGGTATGTGGAGGGAGGGTGGCCAACACGGAGAGGGGTGATCTCATTCTGAAACTGTTAAATTCTAAGCAAACACTTTTGTATCTTGCTGCATGTGTTATCACTCCCCTTGCCTTTTGTTCCATGATGTCTTTCTTACTTAATTTCTCCCTCTAGCCAGTTCCTTCATTTTTATGAGATAACAAGGTGTAGAGCTGGATGAACACAGCAGGCCAAGCAGCATCAGAGGAGCAGGAAAGCTGACGTTTCGGGCCTAGATCCTTCTAATATTTTGGGTCATAGAACGTAGAACAGTACAGCACAGTACAGGCCCTTCGGCCCATGATGTTGTGCCAACATAGAACTGGCTAGAGGGAGAGATTAAGTAAGAAAGACGTCATGGAACAAAAGGCAAAGGGAGTGATAACACGTGCAGCAAGATACAAAAGTGTTTGCTTAGAATTTAACAGTTTCAGAATGAGATCACCCCTCTCCGTGTTGGCCACCCTCCCTCCACATCCCTGGGTACCTCGTGGTATGGGTTACTTCCTGCACAGCCAACCCATTTTCAACTGCTCCCGAAAAACAGAAATTGCTGGGGAAACTCAGCAGGTCAGGTGGCATCTGTGTGGAGAAAGCAGAGTTAATGTTTCGAGTCTGGTAACTTGGTAAGAAAAATGTGCAGTTTAGCTTGGTTGGTCATGCTAAATTGCCCATCGTGTTCAGGGATGTGCAGGCTAGGTGGGTTAGCCACGGGAAAATGCAGGGTTACAGGGATAGATTAGGGGGTCGGGTCTAGGTGGGATGCTCTTCTGAGGGGCAGTGTGGACTCGATGGGCCAAACGGCCTCTTCCACACTGTAGGGATTGTATGAACTCTTTATCAGAGACATCTTATTAGCATATTGCCAAACATTAATCTCTCTCTTAGCTTAACATCAGCTATCTCTTTGTTTGTCCTTCACCTTCTCTCTGTCTCTCTCTCTCTCACATACTCTATCTCTCTCTCTAGGCTCCATCTTCACATTCTGAAGTTCTGCAAGAGAGTCACTGGAGTGGAAATATTAAACCTCTGCTTTGTCTCTCCACAGATGCCACCACACCTGCTGAGTTTCTCCAAGAATTTCTATTTTTGTTCTATCTCCACATACTCTTTTAATCATCACCCCCATCCCTCATCAGCCTAAACATCATTGCCCCACCTTCCCAGCTGTATTTCTTCAGTTCTGACAAAGTGTCCATGGATTTGAAATGTTAATTTTGTTTTCTTTCTACAGATTCTGAGTTTCTGCAGAGCTCTGTGTGTTTGTCTAAGTGTTTGTCTGGAGCGGGTGTGAATGAGACAGTAGTGAACAGCTCTAGAGAACAAAGATATAAAAATCAAGATTCAGATTGGCTGGAGGTTGAAAGGATGTTTCTTCTTGCGAGTGAAACTAAGACGAGGTGTCAGGTTAAAAATAAGAGAGCACCCATTTAAGGCAGAGATGACGAAAATGCTTTATTCTCTCTCTCTCAGAGGGTTGCGGGTCTTTGAATTCCCTTCCTCAAAAGGCAGTGGGTGTAGTATCTTTAAATAATTTTTGAGGCAGACTCTCAATTGACAAGGGAATGAAAGATTAATGGAGGGGTATGCAGGTTGAGGTTAAAATCAGATCAGCTGTGAATAGTACAGGAAACTCGAAGGGCAGAGTGGCTACTCTTGTTCTATTGCTCATATGCTCTGAAGGTGTGGAACTCGCTGTTGAGTCAGGAAGACTGAAAAAGCCTACATGGAATATCAAGTGTTTTTCCTGCAGTTGCTTTGATATTCGCCAGAATAATGCGGTAGATCAAGGAGCAAAATGTAAGTGGTGAGTGGAAACAGGTTACCAAAGAGGTCATTTACCTCGGTAAGCAACAGAAACTTGATCATGTTTGCAGACTGAGTGGTGGTGTTGTCTGCAAAGCAGTCACGAGTCTGCACTTATAGCAAGAGATAACAAGGTGTAGAGCTGGATGAACACAGCAGGCCAAGCAGCATCACAGGAGCAGGAAAGCTGACATGTCGGGCCTAGACCCTTCTTCAGACCCGAAACGTCAGCTTTCCAGCTCCTCTGATGCTGCTTGGCCTGCTGTGGTCATCCAGCTCCACACCTTGTTATCTCAGATTCTCCAGCATCAGCAGTTCCTACTATCCCTGTGCTTAGAGCAACGTTGGAACAGGAGTAGGTCAGTCTCTTGCGCCATTCATTGAGATCATGGCTTATCTGTGGCCTCTCTCCATATACCTGCCTTCTACCTGTATCCCTTAATATCTTTACTTAACAAAAAAAAATTATCTATCTCACATTTAATATTGACAACTGAACTGGCTTCCACTGTTTGTGAAAGAGAGTTCCAAACATCTACCACCCTTTAAAGTGTCGCAGTACTTCTGAACATCTTTCCTGAATAAAAACAAAGTTGCTGGAAAAGCTCAGCAGGTCTGGCAGCATCTGTGAAGGAAAAAACAGTTAACGTTTTGGGTCCGGTGACCCTTCCCCATCTCTCCTGAATGGTCTGTCCCTAATTCTTAGTCTGTAACCCCCTGGTTCTACAATCCCCAATTGTAGACTGTATTGTTAGCAGCAAACCAGAGCTTCTAAGAAATGTATTTATTCGTGAGATGTAAGCATTGCTGGCTGGGTTACCATTTATCGCTCATCACTAGTTGCCCCAGGGGAAGGTGCCTGTGAGTTGCCTTCTATAAACACTGCAGTCCATGTGCTGGAGGTAGACCCACAATGCTGTTAGGGGCAGTGGAGAGATTGAGAGAAGTACATGTAGATAACTGCTTCACCTTGAAGGGGTGCTTTGGGGTGGAATATAATTGAGCTCCACCAGTTTTACCATCAGTAATATTATGTTGATTTAATTATCAGCATTGCCAGTTGATTCCCTTTTTGCATTGCTCTCCAGAATAAAAGAGATTGTCACTCAAAATAACCTGTCTACTATGACAGTGAATATATTTGTGAAACAAGTGACAAGCGTTGGTTAGAAAATCATAGAATCCCTGCAGTGTGGAAGCAAGCCATTCAGCCCATTATGTCCACACCAACCCTCCCAAGACCCTCACTGTTCCTGTAACCCCACATTTCCCATGGGTAATCCACGCATCCCTAGACACTGTGGGCAATTTAGCCTGGCCAATCCACCTAATCTGTGCACTACAAGACAATTTAGGCTGGTCAATCCACCTAACCTGCACATCTTTGGGAGGAAACCAGAACAAACCCATGCAGACGCAGAGAAAATGCAAGGAATAGGGAGAGAGAGCAGTTGAACACATGGCTACAGGGATGGTGCAAGAGGGAGGGATTCAGATACCTGGATAATTGGGACTCATTCTGGGGTAGGTGGGACCTCTACAAACGGGATGGTCTACACCTGAACCAGAGGGGTACCAATATCCTGGGGGGGAAATTTGCGAATGCTCTTCGGGAAGGTTTAAACTAATTCAGCAGGGGGATGGGAACCTGAATTGTAGCTCCAGTGTCCAGGAGGTTGAGAGTAGTGAGGTCATGAATAAGGTTTCAAGGTCGCAGGAGTGTACCGGCAGGCAGGAAGGAGGTTTGAAGTGTGTCTACTTCAATGCCAGGAGCATCTGGAATAAGGTGGGTGAACTTGCAGCATGGGTTGGTACCGGGGACTTCGATGTTGTGGCCATTTCGGAGACATGGATAGAGCAGGGACAGGAATGGATATTGCAGGTTCCGGGGTTGAGATGTTTCAGTAAGATCAGGGAAGGTGGTAAAAGAGGGGGAGATGTGGCATTGTTAGTCAAGGACAGTATTACGGTGGCAGAAAGGACGTTTGATGAGGACTCGTCTACTGAGGTAGTATGGGCTGAGGTTAGAAACAGGAAAGGACAGGTCACCCTGTTGGGAGTTTTCTATAGGCCTCCGAAAAGTTCCAGAGATGTCGCGGAAAGGTTTTCAAAGATAATTCTGGATAGGAGTGAAAGTAACAGGGTAGTTGTTATGGGGGACTTTAACTTTCCAAATATTGACTGGAAACACTATAGTTCGAGTACTTTAGATGGGTCAGTTTTTGTCCAGTATGTGCAGGAGGGTTTCCTGACACAGTATGTAGATAGACAAAAAGAGGCGAGGCCACATTGGATTTGGTACTGGGTAATGAACTAGGCCAGGTGTTAGATTTGGAGGTAGGTGAGCACTTTGGTGATAGTGACCACAATTCGGTTACGTTTACTTTAGCGATGGAAAGGGATAGGTATATACCGCAGGGCAAGAGTTATAGCTGGAGGAAAGGCAATTATGAGGCGATTAGGCAAGACTTAGGATGCATAGGATGGAAAAGGAAACTGCAGGGGCTCGGCACAATTGAAATGTGGAGATTGTTCAAGGAACAGCTACTGAGTGTCTTCGATAGGTATGTACCTGTCAGGCAGGGAAGAAGTGGTCGAGCGAGGGAACCATGGTTTACTAAAGAAGTTGAATCTTTTGTCAAGAGGAAGAAGGAGGCTTATGTAGAGATGAGGTGTGAAGGCTCAGTTAGGGTGCTTGAGAGTTACAAGTTAGCCAGGAAGGACCTAAAGAGAGAGCTAAGAAGAGCCAGGAGGGGACATGAGAAGTCTTTGGCAGGTAGGATCAAGGAAAACCCTAAAGCTTTCTATAACTGTATCAGGAATAAAAGAATGACAAGAGTAAGATTAGGGCCAGACAAGGACAGTAGTGGGAAGTTGTGTGTGGAGTCTGAAGAGATAGGAGAGGCGCTAAATGAATATTTTTCGTCAGTATTCACACAGGAAAAAGACAATGTTGTCGAGGAGAATACTGAAATACAGGCTATTAGACTAAACGGGATTGATGTTCATAAGGAGGAGGTTTTAGCAATTCTGGAATGTATGAAAATAGATAAGTCCCCTGGGCTGGATGGGATTTATCCTAGGATTCTCTGGGAAGCTAGGGAGGAGATTGCAGAGACTTTGGCACTGATCTTTATGTCGTATTTGTCTACAGGAATAGTGCCAGAAGACTGGAGGATAGCAAATGTTGTCCCCTTGTTCAAGAAGGGGAGTAGAGACAAACCTGGTAATTATAGACCAGTGAGCCTTACTTCGCTTGTGGGTAAAGTGTTGGAAAGGATTATAAGAGATAGGATTTATAATCATCTAGAAAGGAATAATTTGATTAGGGATAGTCAACACGGTTTTGTGAAGGGTAGGTCGTGCCTCACAAACCTTATTGAATTATTTGAGAAGGTGACCAAACTGGTGGATGAGGGTAAAGCGGTTGATGTGGTGTATATGGATTTCAGTAAAGCGTTTGATAAGGTTCCCCATGGTAGGCTATTGCAGAAAATACGGAGGCATGGGATTGAGGGTGATTTAGCGGTTTGGATCAGAAATTGGCTAGCTGGAAGAAGACAGAGGGTGGTGGTTGATGGGAAATGTTCATCCTGGAGTTCAGTTACTCGTGGTGTACCGCAAGGATCTGTTTTGGGGCCACTGCTGTTTGTCATTTTTATAAATGACCTGGATGATGGCGTAGAAGGATGGGTTAGTAAATTTGCAGATGACACTAAAGTCGGTGGAGTTTTGGATAGTGCGGAAGGACGTTGCAGGTTACAGAGGGACATAGATAAGCTGCAGAACTGGGCTGAGAGGTGGCAAATGGAGTTTAATGCGGAAAAGTGTGAGGTGATTCACTTTGGAAGGAGTAACAGGAATACAGAGTACTGGGCTAATGGTAAGATTCTTGGTAGTGTGGATGAGCAGAGAGATCTCGGTGTCCATGTGCATAGATCCCTGAAGGTTGCCACCCAAGTTGATAGGGTTGTTAAGAAGGCGTACGGTGTGTTAGGTTTTATTGGTAGAGAGATTGAGTTTCAGAGCCATTAGGTCATGTTGCAGCTGTACAAAACTCTGGTGCGGCCGCACTTGGAGAATTGCGTGCAGTCCTGGTTGCCGCATTATAGGAAGGATGTGGAAGCATTGGAAAGGGTGCAGAGGAGATTTACCAGGATGTTGCCTGGTATGGAGGGAAGGTCTTATGAGGAAAGGCTGAGGGACTTGAGACTGTTTTAGTTAGAGAGAAGAAGGTTAAGAGGTGACTTAATAGAGACATACAAGATGATCAGAGGATTAGATAGGATGGACAGTGAGAGCGTTTTTCCTCGGATGGTGATGGCTAGCACAAGGGGACATAGCTTTAAATTGAGGGGTGATAGATATAGGACCGATGTCAGAGGTAGGTTCTTTACTCAGAGTAGTAAGCGCGTGGAATGCCCTGCCTGCAGCAATAGTAGGCTTGCCAACTTTAAGGGCATTTAATAAACATATGGATGATAATGGAATAGTGTAGGTTAGATGGGCTTCAGATTGGTTTCACATGTCAGCGCAAGATCAAGGGCCAAAGGGCCTGTACTGTGCTGTAATGTAATGTTCTATGTTCTATTTCCACACAGACAGTTGCCCAAGGGTGGGACTGAACCCAGGATCCTTGTGCTATGAGGCAGCATTGCTAACCACTGAGCCACCTGGTCACCCCAGAGAATCCTGATTGAAACTGTATCCATATAATCCCCAAAACAGACACACTTACGTAACACAAAAGACAACAGTCTCTTATGTTGTTTCTAAATTGCAGTAGAAAACGAAATATTTCCTTTGGCCAAGAATCTGAAAACAAAGGATAGAATGTGATGACTTCTCATGCTCTACCAGCTTTCTTATTGATGGCATTGAATTGCTGACAGCAAAAGGCTGATGGAAGATTTTTCAGTTCAGACTGAAATTGAGCTGTGTCTGAGTCTTTCGAATGTGGTCAGAATTCAACTTTTCAGGGTGTATAACGTAGATGGAAATTTTATCAGAATGCCAGAAACTTCTGTTGATAGACAGAATGAGACGTCCCGCTCCTTATTGACTGCTTGGGTCTGTAAAACAGAAAATCTAGTTACTAGATAAGCAGTAATATAAAGGCCGCCATAAGCTTTATTAAAGACAGTAATTAAGTGCCCTGAACCCCATCTCTTATCTCCATAAAACCTTTGCTTGTCTTTTCTTCAAAACCATTTGACTTTCTCAAAACAGCAGTGCATTGCAGCACACACTAAACTATTGACTTAATCTCCAAGAAACCATGTTGTAACAGTCTTTTCAATTCAGAAAATGTCAAACAGCTCCATATCTTTCTTCTGAGGGGGACAATCTGGTCCCACCTCAGATACTGGCTGGTGAGGGAACTTTAGATTGTAACTAGGGAATGAAATTTGTGATGGGACAGTGGCTTGGGAACTGTGTTATATTCTAACCTTTCTCTTCACCACCTTTCAGTCCGTGCCCATAAATTTCAGAACGGACTGTCTGGGATCCGAACTTCCTGTCAATAATGAGCTGAAAAGGAACACACTACTGGTTTTGTTGATATTGTTCCTCAATCAACCTCCAAATGTTGCTTCACCTCTTGCTATTTTGCATGTTTATAACTTATATGGCTGGTTATCCACAGCTCTGGTTTGGAAAGAGGCTAAATGAATTGAATTGGTTCAGAATTCTAATGAAATACTAGCCACGGAATCTGTTCCCTCTTGTGTTAGATCATGAGACCCGATCAGTTGTGTACCTCCACAGTCCCTGCTGACAGATTACTCCAGCAGAAACACTTCTCTATGATGTCCATGGCTTTCCTGATTGACCAGAGTAATAGAGACGCACAGCACGGAAACAGACCCTTTGGTCAATTCGTGCAGATATCCTACATTAATCTAATCCCATTTGCCAGCATTTGGCCCGTATCCCTCTAAACCCTTCCTATTCATATATCCATCCAGATGCCTTTTCAATGTTGTAATTGTACCGACATCCACCACTTCCTCTGACAGCTCGTTCCATACACACACCACCTTCTGCGGGAAAAGGTTGGGCCTTAGGTGTCTTTTAAAGGTTTCCCCTCTCACCTTAAACCTATGCCCTACAGTTTTGGACTCCCCTACCCTGGGGTAATACCTTAACATTTAATGTTCAATCGTGTCATCATTGTCAAAGGCTCTATTGAACCCTGACTCAGGGTTTCTCTGCAACAAGGTGGTAGATTCCAATGTACAAAATTGGTTTGACGGAATAGTCGGCTACTCCATCAAGGATACCCTTAGAGAGATGGCCTGGGGTGGGGGCTGCAGGGCAGTGGAGGGGAAGCAGTGGGGATGGTGAAACATTTCTCTTTACGTATGATGCTTTGTGATAATGTGATTGGGTGGTGGAAAGTAAAACTCGCCTCTGGTTGAGAAAGTTAATTACGATTCACAAACTAATCTGCTGCTTATCCAAAGAATTAGAAACCTTAATTCAGCTTTCTACAATTGGATTATTAAAAGGGGCCCTGTTATGAAACACGCAAGTGGAGCAAGCAAATGAAAGCGTGCAGTTGTGTGTTAGCCACAGCATAAATGGATTATAAACTTCCAGGTTAGTATAAAATGCTTCTATTCCTTTTTTTGTGTATGAAGTGTTCAGAACAGGCTAACAAAGGCAAATAAATGCAGAAACTGCACATAATAGATGAAATGTGTTCATGGTTCACCTTTCACTACTAACAGCTGCAAAACTACAAGAGAGGCACAGGAAGAAGTATTGGGAGTTAGCGCTATACCGAAAGTATCAAGTCTTTTCACTATTATGGCAGTGGTGCTTAATGAAACCGTGATGACGAAGAGAGTTTGTTGTTAAAGCTATGTAGCAACTGATTGGTGATACGCACCAAAACCACGTTCGTGAATGTTGTAGGTGGGTGATTAGATTTGAAGTGTGATTCAGAGTTTGTACCTTACCCCACTCACTGAGAAGTGACAGAGTTAATCATTAAGCTGACAGATAAACTGAAAGATGAAGAACAAGTTCAGTATTTGTCATCGATCAGAGGCAGCATGTCAAACATCCCATTTCAACAAAATTCGTAGAATCTCTACTGTGTGGAAGCAGACCATTCAGTCCATGCCAACCCTCCAAAGATCATCCCACCCAGACCCACTCTCCTACCTTATCCCTGTAACCCTGCATTTTCCATGGCTAGTCCACCTAGCCTACACAACCATAGACAAGTCATAGAGCCCTAGACACTATGGACAATTTCCCATGGCCAATCCACCAAACCTGTGCATCTTTGGACCATGGGAGGAAACCGGAGCACCCAGAGGAAACTCACACAGACACAGGGAGAATGTCCGTGTGGAGTTTCCACAGTCACCTGAAGGTGGAATCAAGCCCAGGTCCCTGGTGCAGTGAGGCAGCAGTGCTAACCACTGAGCCACTGTGCCGCCCCAAAGGCAGAAAAAGGGTGACTTTCCACTCAACTAAAGTAATTCAGATTTGACATCTATCAAATCTACTTAGAAAATGTAGAATCCTGCATCACAGATGGTGGCCATTCAGCCCTTTGTACCTGTACTGGCTCTTTGAAATTGTTGTCCAATTAGTCACACATTCCCCATCCCCCTTTTTGTTTACACCTTTGTCTTTTACGATTATCTCTGCAGTTCCCTTTTGAAACTTATTGTTGAATCTTCTTTGCTCATGTTTTTATTGTTTCAGGGACGATTGTGCATGGCATAAATAAAATGACTATTGTTTACAAAATGTACTTTTTTCAACAATTATCTGACCTTCTGGTTATCAACCCTCCAGTCAGTTTATTTACTTCAGTCTCTGTTACCATTGGATCAGGAAGATTCCTTTTGTGTCTTTCGCCTCCACTGGTCCCAACAAAGCCTGAATTTAAAAAGGGACATGATATTGCCAATTCTATATATAGATAGATATTAGCAGACTGTGCGTAGCTCAGAAACAAGTTAACCAGGTTCTGTTGGTAACAAATAAAGAACAAGTTTATCACAGACAAATCTTACTTAGACAAAAATGAAAAGATTATTAACAGAAGGTTTGAATTGTGCAAATTATGCAGCTTGCATTTTTAAAACATAAGTGCACAAATAGATGCACACGCAAACTCTCCAAGTCTATAAAAGTGTTGTGAAACGCTACAAAGTCTACTTTTAAAGTGATTTGGCCAAATAATGGTTTAATTGACAAAGCAAATCACAGATTATCTCAAATCTTGGTCTGTAGTCAAAGTCACAAGGTTTTGAGGACTGGGTGTCTCTCCTTGGATCAGTTTTGGCTGGCTGCAACATTTCTATCTGGAGACAGTCAGGTTGATTTAGCAATCTCCCTGATGAACTCACCTCTTTTGGTAATCTGACCTGCCAATGGGTTTTCAACTCACACATTTTGAAAGACAGATAGAGTGCAAAGCCTGGATCACAAGCATGGGGCTGGATGAACACAGCAGGTCAAGCAGCATC
>JAHRHZ010000086.1:9654340-9684393 GCA_024137785.1 Ginglymostoma cirratum | reverse complement strand
CACACACACACACACACTCAAACACACACACACATAAACAAACACACATGCACACACAAACACACACAGGCATGCACACACATGTGCACATACACCCAAACACACACACACAACACAAATACGCACGCATGCGCACACACACACACAAACATACACACGCATGCAAGCACACACACTTACGGACACACACAGGTACGCACACATGCACGCACACACAAACACACACACGCATGCACACTCTCTCTCGCACACATGCACACGCACACGCACGCGCACATACACACTCTCTCTCGCACATAAGCGCACGCACACACACATACACTCTCTCGCACACTAAGACATGCACGTCATACACACATGCATACACACACACACACTTGTACACACACAAACACATGCACACAAGCACACACAAGCATACACATGCACACACAAACACACGCAGGCATGTACACACACACAAGGACACACACAAACACACACGTACAAACAAGTGCCCACACATACACATGCACACAAACACACGCACACACACAAACACATGCGCACACACAAACATACGAGAGGCTGCCAACTGAAATTGTGAGCTTTATTTTTGGCTTTGCTTTCTATTTGTCTAACAGTTGTTGCTCACTGGTCATCACGGTATTTATTCCAGCTCACAGGAGACAGTACTATTTGCCTCTTTCTCTTCCTAGTGATTCTGAAATATGCTAGTCAATGTTGAGGCCCCCCCCCAGCCACAGTTGCTGTTTAGGACCAGACCAAAACCACCTCAGAATATATTAAGAAGATATCCTAGACCCTAACTTTCTCTTATTTTAAAGGCAAGGAACAGGCATTGCGTTCCAGATGCAAATTGATTGGTCAAACTACCAGATTTGAAGCAAAACACACTTTATTCATTCACTATAATTAAAATACAACAAAAGAGAGAAGAAATGGGAATAACTTAACTCTAATGGAAAACTTAACAGAATAATATATAATTTAACTACTAAACAGCAATTGTTCCAATACAGTAACATTCCATAAACACACTCTTGGCAAAAGGTAAATTCAGTAAAACAGATTGTCTCACATGCCGTTCTCCAGTTCAGGAGGGAAAAAATCATCAAGAGAAAGCCCAGAGAGAAAGAGAGAGAGGGAGAGTAGCAGGGAGCAATATACTGCAGCTTCCAAACCCAGCTTCAAGATCCCAGTAACTTCTACTGAAAAACTAAAACTAAAACTCCTAGTTCTGGGGGAGACTGACCCCACCCAGCCAGGCTGCTTCTATTGTACCAACATTTTTTAAAAAACTCCCCAAGGCCTCAGAAGCTGCTTACTTCGTTGGCTTGAAATAGACAGCTCAATACCTCTGTCTTAAGACCTCTCTTCAAAAAAAAATTACACCCCTTAAAGACATGGTATCATCACATCACTAGCAACAGGTTACCATTCCATTGCTGCTGGTTCTGTCTCATTGCCTGAGTACAAATGGTGCCTTTTAATTTTTAATTATTCATTCACAGGATGAGGGCGTACAGGCTAGGCCAGTGTTTATTGTCCATATCAATGGGCAGTGAAGCACTGGTCTGATGATCCAAGATGGTGGTGATGGGGTAGCACATTCAGGGTCCTGCTCGTCTGCTGCTTTCTTCCGTCCATTTCTCTTTCTTTCTTCTTTTCTTTCTACATTTCTTTTCTCCATGGTTCTCTCTTACCTTTTGCCCTTGGAGATTTTGGCAATGGCAGAACCGGTGGGATTGGCGAAGGCTGTGAGTGTAGGCCCAAAGCGAGTGTCAGCACCAGAGTGTGGCGACTTTGTTGCTGGGCCCAGCGCAGGACCTGAGGCAGTGGGGGGCCTGTATTGATGGCGGCTCTGAAGTCGGCGCTGGTTCAAAGGGTCGCACGCTTGCGTTTGCTCAGGAAGGATGCGGTCTCTGGCACTTCAACTGATTCCAAGATTGCAGCGCTGTTGCCAAGGTGGGGCCCAGCAGCAAGAGATGGTGCCGGAGCATGCCAGAGAACTCTGATGTTTGTGGGCCCAGGGCAGGCGATGGTGAGGGGCAGGACTTGAGGTGTTGCCATTGGAGAAAGCACGGTTACAGTGGGGGTGCCATGGCAACGTTGGTGAACCCAGCTCAAGACTCCAGACGTTTTCTTTTCCTTTTGTTTCTGTTTCTTTAACTTGTGCTTTATAACCCAAACTTACGATCTTTAGCTTATGTTCTTGTTTTTAAATCTAACTACTGTATTCCAAGATGGCACTGGAGAGTGGAGACTCTGTATTCCTCTCTGTACTCCTGTACTTGGGCACATGTGGCAGTGAAATCTAATCCATCCTTCCTACCTCCAGCTGAAGGCTGGCTTGACATACAGCGCTATGAATTCCACCAGGTTACCCCCCAAAATCCGTCCCACCTACCCCGGGAGGTGAACCCCATGCTGTTGGAGTGTGCCATGTGACCAACAGGAGCTAGGCTAGAAACTTGGATGCGCTTTGCAACGCAGGGCTGACCAGGAATCTCTCCTGTCGTGGGTCTGTGTTGGAATGATTTGCACATCGATATCGGCCGGTGGCGCTTGCGTTGGTAAGGGTGTTGATGGAGGTAAGATGGCGCTGAAGAGTGGCTTCATTCCAGTGGCAATGGAATGTGGCCCATGGCCAACGATGGAGCACTTAACAACAAGGACCGTAAAGTCAGACAACTGCTTTATTTCTTCAGTTTTCTGCCTTTACGTGATTTGGTTTATTTTTCCGCGTTCTAAGACGCGAGTGACGAGACTGTACAATGCTTTTCGCTGCATTTTGTAACAAAATACACATGACAGCAAACAAGTTGACAAAAGAAAACTGCTTCGACATGTAGCGAATGCACCTTCCTCCGCCTGGAGTGGGTAGCAGCTCTGCCTCAGGAACACTATATATTGCGCCACCAGGCCTCCATTCTACACTACAGCTCTTTGTTGGTTGTGAGCTACTTCAGCATACAGGACACTGCCATGGGCTCCCTGTTGACTGCAGTACAATACTGATGGGGGGAATACCGAGACCACAGGAGACAGAAACAACTGGTTTTTCATCCGGTGCTATTGAGAGCTGCAGAGAAGCCAGGGCCCAAAGAGACCCCTCCCCTACCCACCCGCCAGTACCACTATAGACCCCCCAAGTGGAGTGCCCACTGTCAACCTGCAACAGCTTTGGCTTCATAAGGTAATGTGGTGACTGAGTGCAGCTGTCGCATCATTAAACTTTCATCTCTATAAGCATTTTCTTAGTTTTTCAACAACAGCCCATTGAACTGTGGCTGCGTTAAACCAGAGTAAAATTGATTTACTTTCTAAAAGGGGGAGAGAAATGCTTCCTAATATACAGACAGCACGGTGGGGTGGGGGGAAGGTAGCGGTGGGTCGGAGGGAGACACGAATAAATCGCAATTAGGATTGAATATATCATCCGGCTTTGCCACGGTTGAGCGCAGAAATGCAGGGCAAATGAAGGACGTTATGTTGTGTTCGAGGATGGGGAGAGGCCGGAGAAACAGATTGCGGATAGAGAGCTGAGCACATTTGTGCTGTTAAGCAGTCAGCATCAATCAATACCTCAGGAATTGCTGGAAAGAATGATATCCTTTTGAATTTCAATTGCAGTGCGTTAAAATGTTAGCTGCCTGTCAGAGGACCCCCAGTATATCTGTGAAAGAAGAAGAGAGAGAGCTCAGAAACGGGCAGTTGTAGAATTCCACTCGAATATCATGCATTATTAACAGAACCATTAGATGTTGAATTACCTTGCAGGATCTGTCTCAATCTCAAGGTCATTGTCAACAATAAATATTTAATTATCCGTTCTTTTTAATATTGGACTATTTCTGCAGACTATGGCTTGGAGGCTCTTGGTGCCTGGTTTGCAGCTTTTTAGTGAATTAATTAACTGTTAATGAGCCGCTCCTGGGAGTAATGGAACCAGCTTGTTAGATCAGGAACATGGCTCCCAGAGCAGCTCGGGAACAAAGCAATTAAATGCACTGGCTTTTCGTTAGGACCAAGTGTTCATTCTGTGATGAGGGCTCACATAGAAGGACCAAGAGAAAAACCTTTGACTAGTCCCTACAGAAGCATTAAGGTTTCAGATATAAGGTTTAACATCACTTGGAAATTAAGTTTCACAGAGAACGCTGGGGAATTGATGGACTGACCCAAAATATTAACTCTGCTTTCTCTCTTTGCAGATGCTGCCAGACTTGCTGAGTTTCTCCAGCGATTTCTGTCTTTGTGATAGATCTGTGTCATTTTCAGAGGCAGGTCCACAATATTTAGATCCTTATAAGAACGTAAGAAATGCGAACAGGAGTAGGCCATCTGGCCCATTGGGCCTGCTCCGTCATTCAATAAAATTATGGCTAATCTTTTCATCAGATCCCCTTTCCCGCCAGCTCACCGTAACCCGTTATTGTTCACAAATCTGTCTTTGCCTCGAAAACATTCAATGACAGACCCTCACCTGCTTCACCGGGCAGGGAGTTCCACAGTCTCACTTCCATAGAAACATAGAAACTAAGCATAGGCGTAGACCATTTGGCCCATAGACCTGTGAGCCCAGTTCTGGACTTGCCCAACATCAGGAACATCTAGCCTGTGATGGTGAGCGGTGAATATTACCTAAACTTCTGAGAGAATGCCTCTGAACCTCTTCAAAGCGCTGTTCTTTACATTAACTTGGACTGGCAGGGTACAGCTGGGTTTAATGTCTGACATGAAGGATGACCACGCTGACATGGCTTCTCTTTGAGCTTAGAACTGCCGTGCTCAAGTCATTACATGAGAGGGTGAGGCATACCAGCAAACAAAGTGACAGAAAAGCAAAGGAAAACAAAGGGTGACCTAAGGAAGACTGTGAGGTGGCATAGGTGGCTCAGTGGTCAGCACTACTGCCTCGCAGCACCAGGGACCTGGGTTCAATTCCACCTTCGGGTGACTGTGTGGAGTTTGCACATTCTCCCTGTGTCTGCGTAGGTTTCCTCTCATAGTCCAAAGATGTACAGGTTAGGATGGATTGGCCATGCTAAATTGCCCCATAGTGTCCAGGGATTTGCAGCCATCGTGGATTAGCCATAGGAATTGCAGGTTACAGGGATGGAGTAGAGGGTAGATCTGGGTGGGATGCTCTATATGGGATTGGTATGGATGCAATTGGCTGAGTGGAATTCTGTAGGGATTCTACGGTTCTAAATATGAATCAAAACTGGTTAAATTACCCTTGGTGTTAATGAGTGATGAATACTCGATGCACAAAACGGTGACAGGATTGGGACAAATTAGCATGAGACATTTACTCCATAGCACTGCAGTCCAGTCAGATCCCTGAACTATTTATCACACACAATTGGTAACATTTCTGATCTGAGTTCTGTAGGCATGCCATATTAAACTCGAAATGTTAATTCCATCAGGGGGCCCATGTTCCAATTTCACCTGCTCCAGAGGTAAACCATCACACATCTGACCAAGATAACAAGCATGGGGCTGGATGAACACAGCAGGTCAAGCAGCATCATAGGACCCGGAAAACTTGACGTTTCGGGCTTAAACCCTTCATCAGAAATGGGGGAGGGGAAGAGGGTTCTGAAATAAATAGGGAGAGAGGGGGAGGCGGATAGAGGATGGATAGAGGAGAGGATAGGTGGAGAGGAGGCAGACAAGTCGAAGAGGCGGGGATGGAGCCAGTAAAGGTGAGTGTAGGTAGGGGGGTAGGGAGGAGATAGGTCAGTCCAGGGAGGACGGACAGGTCAAGGGGGCGGGATGATGTTAGTAGATAGGAGATGGGGGTGTGGCTTGAGGTGAGAGGAAAAACAGGTTAGGGAGGTGGAGATGAGCTGGGCTGGTTTTGGGATGCGGTTGGGGGAGGGGAGATTTTGAAGCTTGTGAAATCCACATTGATGCCATTGGGCTGCAGGGTTCCCAGGCTGAATATGATTTGCTGTTCCTGCAGCCTTCGGGTGGCATCACTGTGGCATTGCAGGACGCCCAGGATGGACATGTCATCTGAGGAATGGGAGGGGGAGTTGAAATGGTTCGCGACTGGGAGGTGCAGTTGTTTGTTGCGAACTGAGCGCAGGTGTTCTGCAAAGCGGTCCCCCAGCCTCCGCTTGGTTTCCCCGACGTAGAGGAAGCCACAACAGGTACAGCCTTTTATCTCGGACACATCTGACCAAGTTGATAGAAAATGTCTAAATCTGTCTCTGTGTCTGCGGACACTGCCAGGCCTGCAGAGCTTTTCTGTTCTGGTTAGGTTGGTCTATGGCAATGGTGAGCCTGTTTTACACTGTTCCCTTTATCGTTGATGCCGCTGGCCAGGCCAGTATTTATTGCTTGTCCCTAGTTACCCTTGAGAAGGTGGTCGTGAGCTGCCTTCTTGAACCATTGCAATTCATTTGGAATAGGTAGCCACACAAAGGTTGTTCTAAGATTTGAACCCAGTGACAGCAAAGGAATGGCATTACATTCTGGAGTTAGGGTGGTGAGTGGCTTGGAAGGGAGCTTGTAGGGGATGGTGTTCCCATGTATCTGCTGCCCTCGTCCTTCTAGACGGAAGTGGTCGCGGGTTTGGAAGGTGCTGTCTAAGGATTTTTGGTGAGTTTCTGCGCTGCATCTTGTAGATAGTACACACTGCTGCTACTGAGCATCAGTTGCAGGAGGAGGGGATGTCAGTGGGAGTGTTGCCAATGGCTGCTTTGTTCTGGATGGTGTCGAGCTTCTTGAGTGTTGTTGGAGCTGCATTCATCCAGGCAAATGGGGAGTGTTCCATCACACTCCTGACTTGTGCCTTGTAGATGGTGGACAGGCTTTGGGGAGTCAGGAAGTGAGTTACTCACTGCAGTATTCCCAGCCTCTGATCTGCTCTTGTAGCCACTGTGTTTATGTGGTGAGTCCAGTTGAGTTTCTGGTCCACGGTAACTCCCAGATAGTTGATAGTGGGTGATCCGATGATGGTAACACCATTGAATTTGAAGAGGTGATGGTTAAGTTGACTCTTATTGGAGATGGTCATAGCCTGGCATTTGTGTGACATGAATATTACTTGCCACTTGTCAGCCCAAGCCTGACCCAGGGATTGGTGAATGGTGCTCTCAACAGAACTAAATATTTACTGTGAATTTGTTATTAAGCTTTCTCCGTAGGCAGCATGTTACACCCATAGTGTTCAACCACACTAGCGCACAGCTACGTGCCACAGAAGATCTGAGTCTGGACCTTCCAGACCAGAGGCAGGACACTACCACTGCACCACGCGACTCTCTAAAAGCCTTTATCTGTTTGCATAGGCCATTACAATGTTAAAAACCAACAGAAAAGAGAGACACAAAAGCAAAGTCGGATCCGACATTTAAAGTCAGGTGCGAGATTTTTCCCGTATATGGAACAGCAGCAGCGATGTGTCCCTTAGCGAAGCAAGTTGCACAACAAAACTCAATGACTTTGAAGTTACTTGCCTGAACACCCTTGAGGAAGCTTAAAGGCTTCAAAAGCAATAAATCCCAATGTATGGCCCATAAACCTGAGAATAGGGACATAATCTACAAAGGACAAATGGTCATGAATGAGCACAGAGAAGGTCTCACTGGATAAGTCATAGTTGTAATCTATTTATGCAGAAGGTCAAGAAACAAGCCCATGTTATTTTTTTTTGCAGAATCTAACCTCAGTGCAGATATAATGAAACAAACAGTGTTGCAAATGCTGGAAAGCCCTAACTAAAAATACAACATACTGGAAGGCCAAAGCAGGTCAGTCCGGACCTAAGCTTCGAATTCACGTCTCATCCATTTCTTCCCGACTCGGCATCATCTGTGAATTCTGCCACCTCCATTTGCCAAGGGATCATCGATGAGCTGTGGAGAACAGGTAAATGGGCAAGTGAGTGGACCGTATCTGAGATGGGATCTCAGGAAGGGTCACTCGACCTGAAATGTTAGCTCTCATTTCTCTCCACAGATGCTGCCAGGACAGCTGAGTTTTTCCAGCAACTTCTGTTTTTGTTTTTTTTGAGATGGTCACAATGCCTAAGAGAATGGGCACTTAGGACTCTCCAAAACATTGTCCATATCTTCTAATCAATCTGTTCAGAGATGTCACCGCACACCTGTGGAGCAGTGGGCCTTGGACCTTGGCCTCCTGGTTCAGAGAAGGGGACACTACCACTGCACGACAAGAACCTTGAATGCTTACAAGGCCCTGAGTTTGTTTTGTTTTTTGCTGGTGAGGGACGGCAGTAACAATCAGGACCAGGGACACCCATTTATCATTCAGTCTCCTTTTTAATGTAGGGCTGTTCTCTGTCATAGCACTATCCCTTCTGATCCTGGTGCCCGAGGGTTTGCATCCTACTCCTGATTGTCCCAGGGTCTGCACACCAGAATTCTGGCTCTGAATCCTAAGTTGAGTGGGATAGATGTATGATCCAAGCGGCAGGGAGGAGCTGTAGGATGAGAATAACTAGAATAAAGCCCTCATTTCTGACTGAGCCCATTTCCACTGTCAACTGGTATAAATGACAGGAGGGTGTAATTTGAAAAGGATGTTCAGCATTGAAGGGGGAGTGCAGAGGAGGTTCTCTAGGTTGATTCTGGAGTTGAGAGGGTTGGCTTATGAGGAGAGATTGAGTAGCCTGGGGCTATACTCACTGGAATTTTGAAGCATGAGGGGAGATCTCATAGTAACCTACAAAATTGTGAAGGGAATAGATAAGATAGAAACAGGGAGGTTGTTTCCACTCACAGGTGAAACTAGAACGAGGGGGCATAGCCTCAAAATAAGGGGAAGCAGATTTAGGACTGAGTTAAGGAGGAACATCTCGATTGATTAATTTATTGTCACGTGTGCCGAAATACAGTGAAAAGCTTTGTTTACAAACGGTACAGGCGGATCACAGCAAGCAAAGGATGTGCAGATCAAAAAGGCTTAGAGACATACAGGTTACATTGCAGGCTACTTTATTTGAGACTGGAGTCCATTCAACAGTCTGATAATGGCTGGAAAGAAGGTGTTCCTGAACCTGCTGGTGCATGTGTTCAGGCTTCTGTATCTGCTGCCTGATGGAAGGGCTTGTAGGAGATCATTACTGGGGTGTGATGGGTCTTTGACGATGTTGGCTGCCCTTTCGCAGCAGCGAGCCGTGTAAATGGAGTCCATGGATGGAAGGTTGGTTTCTGTGATGGTCTGGGCTGTGCACACCACCTTCTGTAGTTTCCTACAGTCCTGGGCGGAGCAGTTGCAGTACCAGGCCGTTATGCACCCGGACAGTATGCTTTCAATGGTGCATCTGTAGAAGTTGGTGAGGCACCTTATGGACATGGAAAATATCCTGAGCCGCCTGAGGAAGAGGCATCGTTGTGCCTTCTTAACTGACACATTTATGTGGGAAGTCCAGGACAGGTCATCTGAGGAACTTGATGTTCTTCATCCTCTCATCCTCAGTTCCGTTGATGCAGATGGGGGCATGTTCTCCTCCTTTCTTTCTGAAGTCGATGATCAGTTCTTTAGTTTTGCTGAAGCTGAGAGACAGATTATTTTCATTGCACCGTGTCACCATGCCCTCTATCTCCCTTCTGTATTTTGACTCGTCGTTGTTCGATATCTGTCCCGCTATGGTGGGGTCATCAGCGAACTTGTAGATGGTGTTCGATCAGAATTTGGCCGCATGGTCCTAGATGTACAGGGTGTACAGGAGGGGGCCGAGGACGCATCTTTGGGGGGACACTACAGTGTTGAGTGTTACAGTGGAAGAGGTGCAGTTACCTGTCCTCACTGATTGCTATCTTCGCCCAAAGGGTTGTGAATCTGTGGAATTTCCTGCCCAGTGAAGCAGTTGAAGTTTCCTCATTGGATGTTTTTAAGGCAAAGATAGATAGATTTTTGAACAGTAAAGGAATTAAGGGTTATGGTCGGCGGGCGGGTAAGTGGGGCTGAGTCTATGAAAAGATCAGCCACGATCTTATGAATGGTGGAGCAGGCTCGAGGGGCCAGACGGCCAATTCCTGCTCCTATTTCTTATGTCTTTATGTTCTAAATTGCAAGAAGTTTTAGATAGGCAATCCCCATTGTAAATGTTGACTTCTTTTATTTATTCTAGGGATTTTATTGGAAAGGCCAGCATTTGTTGCCCATCCCTAAGTGCCCATGAACTGAGTTCTAGGCTATTTCATCGGCTAGTCGAGAACCAATTGCCATGGTTCTGGAACCTCATGCAGACCAGACCAGGTAAGGATGGCTGATTCTCCTTTCTAAAGGGTATTAGTGGACCAGAAGAGCTTTCACAGCAATCAGACATATAGCTGTGCTGTCAATATTGCTGAGAGAAACTTTCAATTCCAGACTTTATTAGTTAAATGTAAAACCCATTTAAACACACTTCCCCAGAGCGATAAAATAAAACAAAGAATTGTGGATGCTGAAAATCAGAAACAACAACATGTTGCTGGGGAAATTTAGCAGATTTGGCAGCATTTGCGGAGAGAGCAGAGTTAACGTTTTGCGTCCAGGATTCTTCAGGATTGTTTCTCTCTCCACAGATGTTGTCAGACCTGCAGAGTTTCTCCATCAATTCCTGTTTCTGGTCCCCAGCGCATTCATCTGAGTTTCCGGACGACTAGACTACCATTTCCACCCAATGTTAGAAATGAGATGTTAATGGCATACAAAAAACTACTTTACAAGGTCTTTTTGAAGTCAATATTTTCTTGATTGAAAAATGCTGACAGCAGGAGATAAGCTGAACTTGCGACTAAAAGAATATTTTACAGGAATAGAACTCCCAGAGCATTCTCAGAAATACACACCAGATTGGAACTCAATTAATGGTTGGATGGCAAAGTATTTATCATGTGGATATCCAAAGCTATTAAAGTTTAAATGTAGCTCAAGGACTTTATAAACATTATATACAGTGGGAAAGAAATGACAGGAGATGTGTACAAAAATAAGATTTGTAATGTAGGTACAATTTCAAACAGGCATCAGGGGAATAGGCTGAAAGAAAAAGTACTTCTGTTGCACTGTTCTACTCCTTTAATAAACTGTGGCCTTCACAATTATGGGTGACACCAGCCAGCTATTCTCAAGTTTTGGTAACTCCAGCTCCAGGGTTCGTGACATACCCAGTTGGGAAATCGAATTAACTTATAGCGAGAAAGCAGGGAAAGACTTGCACTTCCAGCTAAAATAATTTATCTCGTTTTTGTGCCCATTCAATTGCTGTCCTTGTTCCTTCTCTCAATTTGAGCCACAGTTTAATCTCAAATTATGTTGACAATTGACCACTGTAAATGATCACACACTGGGACTGCAGCGGTTCATGAAGGCAGCTCACCACCACCTTCTCAAGGGGCAACTAGGGACAGGCAATAAATGCTGGACCCAGCGAGCGATACCCACAAGTGAATAAAAATAATTACTTCTGCAGCTATTAGTTTTTTTGGTAGATATTTTCTCCCGAGCCTGTTTGTTGTTGTTTACTGAAAAGTCAAAAAATGTAGTTGAACAATTGCGGCTGAATCAGCTCAACAACCATCCTGAATCAAGCACTCTAGTCTCTCATCTCTCGCTTAATCTCACCCTTAATCTTTCACACTCTCAAATGTAGTCTTTCTTAATTTCAATATATCCCTCTTTCTGTCTCACATTATCAACCTCTCACTCTTTCTCAATCTCTCTTATTCAATACGTCTCAATGTCTCTTGCTCTGTCAATATTTCTCCCTCTCAATCTCAATATCTCACACTTCCAATCTCCCACACTTAATTGCTCATGCGCTCTGCATTATTCACTCTCTCAATCTCCCTCTCTACATGCCTCCCACTTGCAAATACCCTCAATCTCTCACTTTCACTTTCTCTCTCTCAGTCTCTGTCTCACTTGCTCTCTCCACTTTTCCCCTCCTTGCAATCATCCTCGAACTCTCAATCTCCCAATTTCTCAACCTCAACTCCTCTCTTTCAAATTCCCCCTTTCAATTGCACACTCTCCACCTCCTACTTACTATTGTCAAATATGCAAGGTAATTTTTCATTGTGTAAATAAAATATGTTAATCCTCACCCGTAAAAAACACTTCAATCTTAGCTCTACATCTTTGCTAGATTAATGATAAAAATTTTTCATTGAATAATCATCACTTGCCAGCAACTGTGTTAAAAGAGAAATGAAACAATTAAGATTTTCAGTCACCCCCTGGACTTTCCTTTCGTCTGTAAGGGGAAGGAAAGAAACCTAACAGTTTATCTGCAAGGCTAGTAATTTTCTTCCACTGTTTATTATGCAACTCTGTGGGCACACATTACATTTTCTGGTCAATTATATAAATGGTTGGGAGGAATATTTTCCCAGCAATAGCTGCCAAATTAAAGTAAGCATTTGGGATAAATAAGTGACAGCTTCATGTATTTGCATCTTATATTTTACACGTTCTGCCTAACGTACCTTTTAATGTACAATGCCCTTAACCAGACCTCGCTATAAATGAATTGTGCGCCATCAAGTCCACTCACTTAGAATTGGTTTCTGTGTGCAAATGAAATATTTGTCAATCCTCACATTATGCAAACACACACAAGGTTTTCTTTTCGCCAGCATGGAGATTATTTATGTTTTCAATAAACTGCGGCTGCTGCAGAGAAATTGAACTTTGAAACGGCCGTCGTATTTAGTGATCCTTCAGTCCAACGTCAATTGCTAGTGTGGAGATCTGATAAGCTATTTTGTTTCCGTCAGAATGCACTAATGAGGGTGGGACATCTTGTGATGCGGTGGGAGAGACTCGAAGTAAAATACAACAAAGGACTAAGGACAGAAAAAAACCCAGAAATTGCAGTAGGAACTAATAGAGTTCTGAAAGAGGGTTGAGATGTAACTGTCTCCCTCTCTGTCTCTATCTCTCTCTCCACAGATATTGGCAGACCTGCTGATATTCTCCAGCAATTTCTGTTCTTTGTTTCTGCAGCTGGAGGCCTGGGTTCAAGTCCCACTCGAGGCACTAATGTCACAGGAAGATGCAGCCAAACTGAGCATCCTTCTTGGTGAACGTCTTAAAAAACATAAAGGTAGATAAATCCCTGAACTGATCAAGTGTTTCCCAGAACTTTGTGGGAAGCTAGGGAAGAGATTGCTATAGCCCTTGCTGAGATATTTCTAATATCGATAGCTATCGGTGAGGTACCGGAAAACTGGACGTTGGTCAAGGCAGTGTAGTCTAAACAATGTTACCTCAGAGTACAATGGGGCCTTCGTCAGAAAGGCAAATGGGCCACATTGTGGCAGATAGAGCTTAGTTTAGATAAATGTGAGGTGTTGCATTTTGGTAAGGCAAACCAGGGCAGGACTTATACAGTTAATGGTCGTGTCTCGGGGAGTGTTGCCAAACAAAGAAACCTCCAGGTGCAGGGTGGGGAAGAAGATGTTTGGTAATTCTTGCTTTCAGTGATTAGTGCATTGAGTATAGGAGATGGGTTGTAATGTTGCGGCTGTACAGGACATTGGTGAGGCCACTTTTGGAATATTGCGTACGATTTGGTCTCCCTGCTGTAGGAAGGATGTCATAAAACTTGAAAGGGTTCAGAAAAGATTTACAAGGATGTTGCCAGGGTTGGAGGGTTTGAGTCTAGGGAGAGGCTGAATAGGCTGGGGTTATCTTCCCTGGAGCGTCGAGACTGAGGGGTGACTTTGTAAAGGTTATAAAATCATGAGGGGCATGGATAGGGTGAATAGCCAAGGTCCTTTTCCTAGGGTGTAGGAGTCCAAAAGTAGAGGACATAGGTTTTAGGTGACAGTGGATGGAGTTAAAGGGACCTGAAGCAAGCTTTTTCACACAGAGGGTGGTTCGTGTATAGAACGTGTTGCCAGAGGAAGCAGTGGAGGCTGGTATAATTACAGCATTTAAAAGGCATCTGAATGGGTACATGAATAGGAAAAGTTTAGAGGGATATGGGCAAAATGCTGGCAAATGGGACTGGGTCAGATTGGGACGTCTGGTTGGCGTGGATGAATTGGACCAAAGGGTCTGTTTCTGTGCTGTATGATTCAATGACTGTATAGTGCAGGTCAACGATGAGATTCAGACGGATTCCTGGAATTCGGTGAGACTGATGGGACACGACATGCAGATGGAAGTGTCTGATGAAGCTCGTGGTTTACTGGAATACATCAAACCGTTGTTTACAATGTATATTAGTTTCTTGGATGAAGAAAGAAGAGCTATAATGTGAGGATATGCAGGAAGAATAGAGGAGCTGAACATTATTTAAATGGAGAAAGACTGCAGAAAGCTACAGCTCAGATGGATTTTGGAGGCATTGTTGGTGATCTTTCAGGAAACACTGGGGTCCCAGAGGACTGGAAAATGGCTAATACTCCAGTCTAATAAGGAGGATGAAGACAGAAAATTATAGACCCATTAGCCTGAGTTTAGGAATTAGTCAGGTTTTAGAGTCCATTATTAATTATGAGGTTGCGGAGTACTTGGAAGTGCATGGTAAAATAGGGCTGAGTCAGCATTGATTCATCAAGGGGAGGTCATGCCCGACAAATCTGTTAGAATCCTTTGAGGAGGTGATGAGCTAGTTAGACAAAGGAAAGCTAGTGGATGTGATCTATTTGGATTTCCAGAAGGATTTGACAAGACGCCGCGCAGGAGGCTGCTCAATAAGATAAGAATTCATGGTGTTAGGGGCAATTGTCTGACTGGCAGAAAGCAGAGAGTAGGGATAAAGGGGTCTTTTTCAGGCTGGCAGCCAGTGAGTATTAGGGTCAGTATTGGGACCTCAACTATTTAGATCATACATTAACAATCTGGATGGTGGAGCTGAGGGTATTATTGCTAAGTTTGCAGATGACATAAAGCTAGGTGGAGGGACAGGTAGATGGAGCAGGGAGGCTGAAGAAGGAACTTGGACAGGCTGGGAGAGTGGGCAAAGGAGTGGCAGATGGGATACAATGTGGGAAAGCGTCAAATTGTGCACTTTGGTAGGAAAAATGAAGGCATAGATTATTTTCTAAATAGGGAAAGGCTTCAGAAATCTGAAGAACAGAGTCACTTAGGAGTCTCAGTTCAGGATTCTCTTAAGGCTCAGTGGCATCGGAGCAGTCCAGAAAAGAGTATGGAGAGGTTGAGTAGGCCGGTAGTCACGGCAGTTAGAAGAATGAGAGGTGACCATATTGAAACATGTAAGATTCTTAAGGAGGCTTGAAAGGACAGATGCAGAGAGGTTGTTTCCTCTTGTTGGAGATTCTAGTTTTCCTCGACTGCCTGGCGTCTTGACAGCCTGTGGTTCCCAGGTTTAAATTCTAATTTAACTCGGCATTCAAATAAAACCAATGTCATTCATCTGTAACCCAAACTATAAGCACACGGACAGCAGCGGTTCATGTAGGCAGATCACAACTACCTTCTCAAGGGTACCCAGGGACGGGCAACAAATGCTGGGCCCAGTCTGTGATGCCCACATCCACGAACGGATAACAAAAAGGAGTGAACAAGACATTTTGTTTCAGTGGAGCATTTTCAAAATGCCCTTTAAAAACATTAGAAAGTAAGGAATAGGAGCAGGAGTGGGCCATCTGGCCCCTCGAGCCTGCACTGCCATTCAGTAAGATTGTGGCTGATCTTTTATTTGGACTCAGCTCCACCGACCCACCCGCTCACCATAACCCTTAATTCCCTTACTGTTCAAAAATCTATCCATCTTTGCCTTAAAAACATTCAATGAGGTAGCCTCAACTGCTTCCCTGGGAAGGGAATTCCACAGATTCACAACCCTTTGAGTGAAGAAGCTCCTCCTCAACTCAGCTGTAAATCTGCTCCCCCTTATTTTGTGTCTGTGCCCCCTCGTTCTAATTTCGTCCACCAGTGGAAACAACATTCCTGCTTCTATCTTATCTATATGTCCCCCTTCCCTCAAAGCTACTCAATGTTTCCAGTCTAGATGACTCTTCATCAGAGCTGGTGAAGAGTCATGTAGACTCGAAACATGAGCTTGCTGTCTCTCCACTGATCCTGTCTGACCTGCTGTGATCTCCAGCATTTGTTCTTCTCGGTACAGATTCTAGCATCTGTGGTGATTTGCTCCTAAAAGCAACTCTTCCACTTATCTACCATGGACAGCTCTAAGGGAAATTGCCAAACTTCTTCTTAAATATCATTGAAGAACTGAAGATATAAGAGTAGGCCATTCAGCCCATCAAGGCTGCTGTACTATTCAAAATGATCATGGCTGATCTACCTTAACGCCTATAGTTGGCCTCTAGGCTCTTTGATTCCTTTATTGTCCAGGGATTTTCAATGCAGTTTGCTAACCGGGCCAAAAGCAACTGTTTGGAAGAATGCATTTGGGCTTAGGGAATGGCTGCCGATGGGATAACAGTAGGCAGACTGTATGGTGAATGTCCTCGTGCTGACCGAGCACCCAAACACAGTGAACTGGCTGCATTTCCGATTGACTCAATGCCCTACGTCCTCAACATTTCCAGCCTCACGGAGGTGCCAAACCATTTGGCAATGGAAGGCACGGAAATCCTTCTTGATTCCAAATCACTGGAACTTATCTTTGGGCCGGATTGGCCTTCTGATCACTTTTTGGAGCCATGCCCTTCGCCCCTGCTGTTCAGTTAGACACCTGGACCTGCCTGAGATCAGGAAGCTTGTGCCAGTAGGTCCCCTCTTCATGGACTTTATATGACACCCTCAACAGAAAAAACATCGAACTTGATCATTGTTTAGCTGCTTTTTGTAGAATTGCACTGTGCACAAAATGACTGAATGTTTCTCAACATAAAATTCACTCCATTTAAAAACCATTTACTCTTACTTAAGATACTTGGCAATAGAGCCGGTGAGTAAATAGAAAGTTTTTTTTCTAAATGCAGTTTTAGACATTGTGATCCGGGATGCATTGCCTGAAAGGACAATAGAAGTCATCTCTCTAGTAACTTGCAATGAAGAACTTGGTAAATGCTTGGAACTGGAGGATTTATAGGCCAACAGGGAAAGAGCAGGGGTCTGGGACTAACTGGAGATCCCCTTCAAAGAGCTAGCATAGTTTTGATGCACTGAATGGCCTCCTTCCTTAGTATATGGTTCCAAGATCCTAGGCAAACTGCTATTAGTTACGTCCAAGTAGGAGAAGAGAAGGTCTGGTATAGTGGCTATGTCACTAGGCAAGGAATCTACAGCCCCAAGCCATTGCACTGGCGACACAGGTTTGAATCTCATCCTGGAATTCACTAAACATCCATAATTTTAAGAAAAGCTAGCTTAATGGTGACCTTTTGGTTCTTGTAAAATCTCATCTGCTTCACTGTTGTCCTCAGAGAAAGAAATCTGCCATCCTTACCTGGCCTGGCCTACATGTGACTCCAGTTCCATGTTAAATGTGATTGTCTGTTAACTGCCCTTTGAAATGGCCTGAGCAAGCTATTCAGTTCAAGGGCAATTAATTCTGGACCAACCATATCCCATGACTTAATGAAAAAAATTCCCTGCGGGAAAAGCTCAGCAGATCTAGCAGCATCTGTGGAGAGAAATCAGAGTTAATAATGTTTCGGGTTCAATGACCCTTCCTCAGAACTGATGGTAGCTCGGAAAAAGTTGTCTTTTATGCAGAAGATAGGGTGGAGGAGGGGGTAAACGATGGGTGGGGATAAAGCCCAAAGGAGAGAAGAGCAGTTGGAAAGATAAAGGAGTGGATAATGATCGGTCTAGGTTTCAAGTCCAGTAACCCTTCCTCAGCGCTGATGGCAGCTAGGTCAATGTTTTCTCTTATGCAGAAGATAGGGTGGTGGGAGGGGTTAAGGAGTAAATGATGGGTGGGGATAGAACCCAAAGAGAGAGAAGTACAGTTGGACCTTCAAAGGAGTGGATAACGATCTGGCTAGGAGGGTGAATAGCTATTACTGGACAATTAGTGGCTGACAATGGGTGGTGAGTAATAGCAGACCATATGATAACAAGTTGGAAGAACAGCACTTCATTTTCAAGCAACTTCTTTTCTTGTTTCTGATTTCTAGCATCCGCAGTTGTTTCGGTTTACAAAAAAAAACTCTTTGCGCTTTATTGATCTATTGCATATCTCAGGCCAGCTTTTACTTTCCTTGTTGCCCTGATTTCAACCCTCAATGTGTAATCGCTGTCAACAGCCTTGAACTACAATGGATTGAAAAGCATTGCTCTGCATGTAAAACCTTATTGCCATGCAGAACACTGATCCTCTGGGTCTGTTTTGAACATCGGAAGTGCTTCTCTCCATCTGTCACTCGTGGTTCTGGTGGAGTTGCTTTACCAACAGTAAATCCTTTGCACTCACAATACAATGAGAACTAATGGTGAAATTACCTTCTTTGGTCTTTCTTCTTCCCAATCGTCATCAATAAATACATAACTTCATTATTACTAAACAAAGGACACATTTTATTAAAACCTATCATCTTGCTGTCATCAGGGCAGGTTGCAAGAATACCAACGTAAGGGAAAACCAACTTTTATATCTATGAGAACAGAATGCTGATTGGGTAGGAAGTGTTTTCTGAATGATAGATATGGAGAATGCACTGTTTACTGATGACTGACAGTTAACTGCCAAGCTGTGTTTAAATTTTAAACCAGGCAAGTTGATTCTGATTGGTCAAAGCATTGTCCTAATGATGGTCACCTATTTTGTTGAGATTGAACAGGTACAGTGCACATACATGTTTTTCTGTTTGCAAACAGCAGGGGATTATGTGTTAATTTGTGTAGCTTCTAGGACGTGCAAGCATCCCACACTGGGAGCCTGACTAATAGTCCTAAATAGGTTGTCTGCATGATTTTTCACCTACTCAAAATGTTGATCAGTCAGGTAATAGCATCTAACATCGGACTACTGTGCTGAGTCTGTGAGTGTGGGCTGGCTGAACTGCTCATTACGAACAGTCAAAAGGATATGCAACAAGATTTCTGAAGAAGGGTCTCGACTCGAAACGTCAGCATTCCTGCTCCTCTGATGCTGCTTGGCCTGTTGTGTTCATCCAGCTCTCCACCTTGTTATCTCAGATTCACCAGCATCGGCAGTTCCTACTGTGTCTGTAACAAGTGAAGCTGTTTCACTCTCTGCCATGCAACAGCGAGACGGGCAGTGCTCACCACTTACAGGTCACTGCCTTCAAGCCAAAAAGATGTTCTGCCAATCGCACAAGTATGTTATACGAATTTTAGTGCCGATATGATGTCACAGATATAGACAAACGATTGATGGGATTGTATCAAACAGCCTATCCTTTTGGCTGTTCACAACAAGCAAGATGTTGACTGTATTCCAGCAGCCTGTACTTGCAAACCTCACAACACAGCTTTTAACATCAAACGTGATTCTGCAATTGGGCGACATTTATGCCACTGTCCTGAGTGTGCAAAGAATTACACTTTTGAATTGTCATTCAGGCTGTAGTTGTGTGAAATGGAAGCTGCATAAATTAATGCGCTGGGCCCTGTCCTGTGCAAACAAAATAAAACATGTTCATGCATGGCACACTGTCTCAACACAACAAAATAGATGACAATCAATCACTGGTTCATTACTTAAGGCAATATCTTGCTTCATTAGAGTCAACCTGCCTGGTTTAAAATGTAATCAAAGCCTGACAGTTGACTGTCAGTCATCATTAACCAGTTACAATCCACTTGATAACCAATCAGCACTCTCATCTCACGCAGTATAAATGTTGTTTCTTTTCTGTCATATTGTTAACATTTCGTGCACTTTGTCCTGATAAGTGCAAGGTGAAAAGTTTCAATGCATGTGGGTTTTTTACCCCCAGCCATACTCATTGAATCCCTACAATGTGGAAGCAGGCTGTTCAGCCCATTGAGTCCACACCTACCCTCCAAACTGCATCCCACCCAACCCCTGAATTTCCCATGGCCAATCCACCTAACCTACACATCCTTGGGCACTATGTGTAATTTAGCATGGCCAATCCACCTGACATACACATCTTTGGACTTTGGGAGGAAACCAGAGGAAATCCAGGCAGACACAGGAAGAACATGCAAATGCCACACAGACAGTCACCTGAGACTAGGATTGAACCTGGGTCCTTGTGCTGCAAGGTAGCAGCATTAACCACTGAGCCAACATGCTGACCCATTGTGATCTCTCATTCGAATGCACTTGATCCAGAAAGGTAGATGATAAGGCCTAACATCTCTGTTGCTTACGAAACATTCAAACTGGTGTCAATTAACATCCAAGGTCATCAACATTTTCCCCTACAGTTCTGGTTAGTATTACAGTGCTAACAGTGGCTATTCGCTAACTCTAGCCAAGCTGCCAGCGGTATTGCAGAAGGAGCAGAAACAAGCCTTTATTCAGGAGTTTTTCCCATGAAGAAAGGTTGAGTTGGCCTGGGCTGCTTTTTTTTCCCTCCAGGAATTTGAAGGCAGAGATGGGTGGTGTGAGCAGGTGCAAAAGTGGGCCTTAAAGATAGTGGAAGGGTTTGATAGGTGAGATGTAGGAACTGTGCTCACACTTGTGGGAGGGTGACCAAAGTCAGGGATCATAAATATAAATAAATCAAACAAGGAACTGAGGGAAAAATGCAATCGCTTTACACAGAGAGGGCTTAGAGTTTGAAGATAGTTTTCATTCAGGGCGTTTCAAGCAAAGAACATTGGTGCTTTTAAAGGGAAACATGCTAACCAGGCATAACATTCTGAGGGTCAGCCATTTAAGACTGAGGGAGAAATGTCTTCACGCAGAGAGTGGGGAGCCTGTGAAATTCTCTGCCACAGAAAGCAGTTGAAGCCAAAACATTGAACGTTTGCAAGAAAGAATTAGATTTGATTCTTAAGGCTACAACGATCAAAAAGGTATGGGGGAGAAAGCAGGAACAGGGGACTGAGTTGGATGATCAGCCATGATCCTATAGAATGGCAGAGCAGACTCGAAGGGCTGAATGGCCTCCTTCTGCTCCCATTTTTGCTGTTTCTAAACACAGAGGGAGAAAGGAATCAAAGGTTTTTCATTAAATGGAAGGGATTACTGACTGCCGATAGCTGAATAACCTATTTCCCAGTGTCTGTGGCAGCTACAGATTGTGTTTTGTTAAATTCCATCCAGGTGAACCTCAGGGAATTACAGGGGGAAGAGTTTTCATCATCCTGACAAAATGACAGAGCCGAGCCTTTGATTGTGGGATTGATGGGCTGGAAGTCCTTCAGGGCTGGTGCAGTGTAAATGCTTTCAGGTTGCGCGAGGAAGAAACAAAATGTCGAAATTTAGCGAGATCCATGCAAACCCAGTTTTCATGTTGCAGATCTTGCTTGAGAGTAACCGCACACCTTCAATCTTTGGAAAGCAAGTAAATGCAGTGAAAAGAGCTAGCTGTGCAACTTCACACTAGGATTTTCAGCAGAACGCTGCCTTTTGGAGATAGGAGAGGAAGGGAGGTGAAAGATTCCAAAACTCAAAGGCTGAGGAATACCTCTGGTGGGTCAGAGGCTCGACTGAATAGCCAAGGTTTTTCTCCCAAGGCAGGGGAATCCATAGCTAGAAGGCATAGTTTTAAGGCGAGACAGGAAAGATTTAACAGAGTTCTGAGGGGAAACTTTCTCATGCAGTGGGTGGTGCGTGTATGGAATGAGCTGCCGGAGGAAGTGGTGGAGGCTGGTACAATTACAACATTTAAAAGACATTCGGACAAGTGCACGGGTTGGGAAGGTTTAGAGGGATATAGGTTAAACACAGGCAAATAGGACTAGTTCAGTTTGGGATACCTGGTCAGCATGGACGAGTTGGGCTGAAGGGTCTGTTTCCATGCAGTATGACCCTATGGCAGCCTCCAAACCCTGAGGTCCTGGGTTCACATCATCACTGGTGAATTTGCACCCAAAAAGGTTTAGGTTAGTGCTAGCTTTTGCATTAGATATTAAATTGCAGTCTTGTCAGTTCTCTTGGGCAAAAGATCTGGTGGGTCTATTTTGGAGGAGGTCAGGGGAGTGTTCCTATGGGTTTCCTGGCATATTTTTGATCACAACCAGTATCATAAGGAAAGATTTCCTAAATTACAAAATTCCTGATATGTCAAGAGTATTTCCTTGACCTTAACACAGGGATTCCCAACCCCAAGTGGGAGGCTGTGACCCCAAGTGGAGGGGGAACAGGGGCATGAGCTAAAGTTTTGAGGCAGAATGGAATTTGGATCAAGTTACAACAGACGTACCCCTGCACTAAAAGCCCCTTGCTGTCATGGTCTGCACCAACTGGGTGCGGGGGTCCTGACTTTTCTCCAGCCCTGAAACGTGGTCACAGTCATTGTTCCCTCTAAGCTGTGCATCTGAGTGTGCAGATGCTCTGATGTTCCACGCATGGCGCTCAGTTTCAGTATGCCAATTGCAGCAATGACTTCTGGTTCCGAACTCACTACCGCACACAGGTCATAGAGATATAAAGCATGGAAACAGGCCCTTTGGTCCAACTCATCCATGCCGATCAGATATCCTAAATTAATCTGGTCGCATTTGCCAGCATTTGGCCCATATCCCTCTAAACCCTTCCTATTCATGTACCCATCCAGATTTTTAAAAATTGTAATTGTACCAACCTCCACCACTTCAATTCATTCCATATACGCACCACCGTCTGTATGAAAAAGTTGCCCCTTAGGTCCCTTTTAAATCTTTCCCCTCTCACCTTAACTTATGCCGTCTAGTTTTGGACTCCCCCACCCTTGGAACTAGACTTTGGCTATTTACGCTATCCACGCCCCTCATGATTTTATAAACCTCTATAAGGTCACTCCTCAGCCTCTTCTGCTCCAGGGAAAATAGCCCCAGCCTGTTTAGCCTCTCCCTATAGCTCAAACCCTCCAACCCTGGCAATATCCTCATAAATATTTTCTGAATCCTTTCAAGTTTAACAACACCCTTCCTATAGCGGGGAGACCAGAATTGAATGTAGTATTTCAAAAGTGGTCTAACCAATGTCCTGTACAGCCGCAGCATGACCTCCCAACTCCTATACTCAATGCATTGACCAATAAAGGCAAGCGTACCAAATGCCTTCTTCACTGCCCTGCCTTCCCGCAACTCCACCGTCAAGGAACTATGGACCTGCACTCCAATGTCTCTTTGTTTGGCAGCACTCCCCATGACCCTTCCATTACGTGTGTTAGTCCTGCCCTGACTTGCATGTCCAAAATGCAACATCTCACATTTATCTAAATTAAATCTGGTACTCATTGGCCCATTGGCCTTTCTGATCAAGATCTTGTTGTAATCTGTGGTGACTTTCTTCACTGTCCACTACACGTCCAATTTTGGCAATCTTACCATTCCTCCTAAAGAGAGAACACTGGTTACTGAGGGAGAAAGTTTGGTAAGTACCATACTAAGATATCTTGAGATTATGGAAGATTATGTATAACTGCAAGTATTTCTCTTAGACATCATGAGATGGAATAAGACAATTAGTCATGGATTTGATACAGGAAGAGGAAAAGCTGATATTTGTGGTGTAGGAAGAATCAGAGATTAAATAGCAAACTCAAAACCATGGTGTCGTTTTAAAACATTGTCCACTGAGCTTTCAGCTAAAGCCAGAACCAGACAATGGTGGGGAGTGATTTTGATGAACAAGGCAGTCGAGAGGAATGAGTCTGGGGGAAGGGGGAGCAGCAACACCGGTAGAAAAGTGATGTGGAGGCTTCATCAGATCAACCATGGTCTTACTGACTAGTGAAGCAGGGTTCAAGGTGCCAAATGGTCGACTCCTGCTCTGGTTTGTTATGTTCTCGTATTCAGTGAGTAGGACCCTAACAAACGCAGCCTCAAGATCTACGACGACACAAACATTATGTCACATGAGATGGCATTCCGACAACAGGAGGAGACTTACATCAAATGTGACGCAGGAGGGCATGTGAGGGAGGGATGGATGCATACGTTCAAAATGTGCGCGCTTTCAACATAGAAATCATTGAGAATCTCTAAATAGCACACGATGGGTGTCTTCAATAGTCTTCCAGATGACCACTCTTGATACCTTGTGGTAGTGGCCATCTCTACCGGTATGTGGATTGGATAAGGACTACTTGAGGTAGTTCATTGCCACCAATCCTCTTGCGTCTTGTTTTGACTTGGGCCTGTCAGGTGATATATCACTGTAGAGTATCTTAAGTTCTTAAATCTGAAGGGATTGAAGGACATCGGGTAAAAGTGGGAAGAGGGTACTGAGTTGGGTGATGAGCTGTCACCATATTGAATGGTGGAGCAGGTTCAAAGGGCTGAATGGCCTATTTTGACTTTTCTATCCTTCCACAATAAGTAGTGGGTACAATTACAATGTTTAAAAGACATTTGAATAAGTACATGACTAGGGAAAGGATGGGAAGGATAATGCCCAGGAGCAGTCAGGTGGGGCTAGTTTAGTTAGGGATTATGGTCGGCATGGACTGGTTGGACCAAAGGGTCTGTATGATTCTATGACTCTAAGTAGTTTTTTGCACAATAGCGAAATAAGCCTAACTACATATGGGCAGTCATAATGACCAGGACGTTGGTGAGTTGGGACAGATACATCTGCTCCCTCCCGAAACTATAGCAGAGCTCTACACCTCCGCAGACAGTGTATGATCTCAGTAGAATGGGTGAAGCCAATGTAACAGGAAGAGTCAGCCCTTCACAACCATTACCTGCAGCGACAGTGTGTTAATCAATGACTGCTAATTAATTGACAACAGCGAGATCTCTGCTCTACATTTGTCGCCTTGTTCCCACTCATTTTCTGGTGAGGGCTGTGAAAAAGAGATTTTTTTTTCTCTCATCAGATACCATATGGGGCTATCAATCTTCAGCTGTTCATTTTCTGACTCATACCTTCCTGAATATAAAAGTCGTGAATCAAGCCTGGCTGATAGTTCATTTCTGAAGACGTCTCTCAGCATGATCTGTTCTTTCAGGCGTAACACTGGTGCCCTGGAACAGGTAATGCACAGGAAATTCACATCTTTGTAAAGGAGGATAGCAGGCTTGTGTTTGAATAGAAACATGGACAATAGGTGCAGGAATGGGCCATTCAGCCCTTTGAGCCTGCAATCTCAGTATCCCATTCATGCCCTCTCCCCATGCCCCTTGTTCCCTTTAGCCGCAAGAGCTCCCTCTTGAATATATCTAATGAATTGGCCCCAAGGAGAGAATTCCACAGGTTCACAACTCTCTGAGTGAAGAAATTCTTCCTCATCTTAAGTCCTGAATGGCTTACCTCTTATTCTTAGACCGTGACCCCTAGTTCTGGACTTGCCCAATATTGGGAGCATTCTTCCCATGTTTAGCCTGTCCAACCCCATCAGGATTTCATATGTTACTATGAGATTTCCACCCACACCCATTCTTCTAACTTCCAGTGAGAACAAGCTTAGTCGATCCAGTCTTTCGGCATTTTTGTTTTTAATTCATTAATGGGATGAGGGCGTCACTGGCTAGGCAGCATTTATTGCCCATCCCTAATGGCCCAGAAGGCAGTAAAGAGTCAATCACATTTGGGGGCAGCCCAGTGGTTCAGTGGTTAGCACTGCTGCTTCATAGCACCAGGGACCTGGGTTCAATTCCAGCCTCAGGCAACTGTCAGTGCAAAGTTTGCACATTCTCCCTGTGTCTGCATGGCTTTCCTCCCAAAGATGTGCAGGCTAGGTGGATTGACCATGCTAAATTGCTCATAGTGTCAAGGGATGTGCAGATTAGGGGGGTTATGGGGAATGGGTCTGGGTGGGATGCTCTGAGGGTTGGTGTGGACTTGTTGGGACAAAGGGCCTGTTTCCATGCTGTAGGGATTCTGTGATCTATTCTAATTTAAAAAAAAACATTGCTATGGGTCAGGAGTCACATATAGGCCAGACCAGGTAAGGATGGCAGTTTCCTTCCCTAAAGGACATTAGTAAACCAGCTAGGTTTTTTTTCCCCAAACAAAAGACAATGGATTCACAGTCATCATTACATTCTTAATCCCAGATGCTTATTGAATTCAAATTCCACCATCTGCTATGATGGGATTCAAACCCCAGTCCCCAGAACATTACTTGGGTCTCTGGATTAACAGTCTAGCGATAATACCACTAGGCCATTGCCTCCCCATCCTACCCACCTGGAAACCTGTCTGGTGAACCTTCGCTAGACTCCTTCAGACTAGGAGACCAAAACTGGGCACAATACTCAAGGTGTGGTCTCGCCAATGCCCTGTAGAACTGCAGCAAAGCATCTTTACTCTGATACTCAAGTTTTCTGGCTATGAAGGTCAGCATGCCGTTAGCTTTCCTCACTGCCTGCTGCACCTGCATGCCGACCTTCAGTGACTGTTCCACCATAATACCTAGGTCTCGTTGCACCTCACTTTTCCCTAATCTACCTCCATTCAGATAATAATCTGCCTCCCTGTTTTTGTGGTTAAAGTGGGTAACCTCACATTTAGCTGCATTATGTTGTATTTACCAAGCATTTCCCAATTAGCCAGTCTGTCCAAGTCAGTCTGCAGCCGTTAGCATACTCCTCACAGCACACACTGCCGCCAAGCTTAGTATCGTCTGCAAATTTGGAGATGTGGCATTCTATTCCTTCATGCAAATCATAAATGTATATTGTGAACTGCTGGGGTCCCAGCACTGAACCCTCCCGTACCCTACTCATCACTGCCTGCCCCTCTGAAAGTTTATTCCCAATGAGTTGTGCTGAGGGATGGGAGACCTCATCATCAGATCTTGTGTGGCAAATGAAGAATAAAGACTGACCTGACAGGGCTCAGATTGTGTACCTGAGGGATATTTACACAACTGGGGGAGTTGCTGGCATAATAGTAATGTCACTAGACTGGCCATCCAGAGTTTAAAGTCTTTGATAGCATAGGGTCAAATCCCATTGTGATGAGATGCGAATTCAATAATAAGCTTGGGTGCTAGTTTGAGTAAGAGTGACCAGGCAGCTATCGTTGAGTAGAATTGCCTCTTTAAGAGCAAGAATTGCCATCCTTACCCCAGTCTAGCCTACATGTGACTCCAGACCCACAACTGCCCACTGAAATGGCCAATCAAATCACTCAATTCAAGCGTAGTAGCAGGATGGGTGACAAATGATGCATCTGCCAGTGATGCCAGCATCTCATAACAGAATAAAACAAAATTTATGGCAAACTGGCATCACTCAGTTGCCTCTAATACAAAGATGTCAGGCACACATTGTAGATCAGGAAAACTCCCAGCCTCGAGGTGAGGCCCAGCACAGGCTCCCAGCCTCAAGATGAGGCCCAGCACAGACTCCCAGCCTCAAGGTGTGGCCCAGGACAGGCTCCCAGCCTTGAGGCGAGGCCCAGGACAGACCGCCAGCTCGAAGTGAGGCCCAGCACAGACCCCCAGCTCGAAGTGAGGCCCAGCACAGACTCCCAGCCTCGAGGTGAAGACCAGCACAGACTCCAGCCTCGAGGTGAAGCCCAGCGTGGACTCCCAGCCTCAAGGTGAAGCCTAGTGTGGATTCCCTGTTTTAAACCTTTAGGGCAGTAATGCCGAACTTTTATCTATATTTCTTCAATTTTCTAATTTATACCTAAGATTTTGTACCAGGTATCTTTGTCCCTAAGATGGTGCTGGAAATGATGACTTTGTACACTTTTCACTGTACTCATGTGTCCCTGTATTTGAGCACATGCGACAATAAATCTGATTCTAAGTCCTCCAGTTCTGTTCAGAGCTTTCCCTTGTTCCAATCTTTAGTTTTGTTTGCTGTCTGTGACTCAGATGTGCATTGGCCTCCAATCTACAATGCTAGTATCATGAACTCCTGGAAAAAAATGGTAGTTCCTAGTCAACCTGCCCAGGAATGTTATTACACATCTCCAAAGCAGGTGGGACTGAAACAAGGCCTCCTGTCTCAGAGTTAGAGGCACTTCCACTGCACTACAAGAGGTCTTTCTGTTTTGGTCAAAAAAATCTTAGCCCACAATTATTGGCCATCAGTTAAGATTCAACCGTATTGCCATTGATCTGGAGTCACGTATAAGCTAGACTGGATAATGGGGACAGATTTTCTTCAGTGAGGAGAGGGACATTAGTGAACAAAGATCGGTTTCGCAACTGAGGAAAGGTCACCGGACCTGCAACGTTAACTCTGATTTCTCTTCACAGATGCTGCCAGACCTGCTGAGCTTTCCCAGCAATTTCTTTTTCAGCTTTGCAACAATTAACAGTGGTTAAATGAAGCCAGCTCTTCATTTCTGATGTTTTTTCTTATTGATCTCAAATTTCACCGTCTGTCAGGGTGGGATCTGAACCCATGTCACCAGAACATTGGCTTGGGGATTTTTTTTTAACAATTGCTAGCCGAGTGATATTACCACTACACCATTACTTCATTCTGACTGACGAACACTGGGCTGCTGTGCCTGGGCATTTAAATGCCATATTCCCCCCTATCCAACGGTGGCTCAATGGTTAGCACTGGTTCCTCACCAGCACCAGGGGCCTGAGTTCGATTCCAGCCTCGGGTGGCTGTCTGTGTGGAGTTTGCGCATTCTCCCCGTGACTGTATGGGTTTCCTCTGGGTGCTCGGGTTTCCTCCCACAGTCCAAAGCTTTGCAGATTAGGTGACTGGCTATGCTAAATTGCCCATAAGGTGTTCAGAGATGTATAGGCTAGGTGGATTAGCCATGGGGAAAATGCAGGATGACAATGAAAGGGTGTGGTATTCTTTGGAGGGACACTGTGGACTCGATGGGCCAAACGGCCTGCTTCCACACTATATGGATTCTATGATATCTGCTGAGGATAACAGGGCAGAAGACTGGGGTCCGTGAGTTCCAAGTATCAGGGCAAACGTTAATTTCGAAAGGCAACCTGGAATTCTGTAACAATTGGTCTGTTAGGGAATTGCACACTTCCTACATTTAATGTGAATTTATGAATTGGTTACAGGCTTCCAGCTGGGTATGTATTTCCCCGGCAATTGTGAAAAAGACGAGCAGCATTATTATACTTGACAGAAATATTGGTTCGCCTTCCTGCAAAATTGTTGAATGGAATAAGAGCAGTTTGATTTTTCATGTCGCCTCTCGAGCTCATTTCGTAACGGATTTCCTCCCCATCCTCGCTTAAAGTCCTCTTCGGAAGTGGCATGAGACCAGGTTATAGTCCAACAGGTTTATTTAAAATTACAATCTTTTGGAGTCTTACTCCTTCTTCAGATGAAACTTTACTTGACGAAGGAGCACCGCTCAAAAAGCTTGTGATTGCAAATGAACAGGTTGGACTATAACCTGCTTCTGACTTTGTCCAGCACGGCCACCTCCACATCATGAAGTCCTCTTTGCAATACTTGGGGCTGAGACTAAGCAGCAATTTAACATAGATAAGAGATAAAAAGGTGTAGAGCTGGATAAACGCAGCAGGCCAAGCAGCATCAAAGGAGCAGGAAAGCTGATGTTTTGGGTCTGAATCCTTCTTCAGAAATGGGCAAGTTTAATAGGAAATGTGAAAAATCAATTTAACATTTCATCTTGACACAGAAGATGCCTCTAGTCCTTATTCCTCTGAATAATACTTAGGAATAGGGTACATGACTTGGTTGAGTGATGACACATAGTGAGTAGTTGGGAAGAGCAAATTACTTTCGAACTCTGGATTCTGAGAGTTCCACTATGAGATGTTGTCCTGACATCATCCTGACTAATTGACCCAGATTGATGACTGTGATTAATCACAATGTCGTTACTATTGTTTCTAAGATGGCAGAAAGTGAATGAGGCAGAGTATGTGTTGTATATCATTCCCTTTGTTGCTAAGTGGGTTAGTTAGCTCAGTTGGCTGAATGGCTGGTTGGCGCTGTAGAGTGATACCAACAGTACGATGCAATTTCTGCACTGATGGAGGTTACCATGAAGGTCTCTCCTTCTCGCCTGAGCTGTGGTGACCGCCAGGTTAAGTTTATTATCAGAGATAACAAGGTGTGGGGCTGGATGAACACAGCAGGCCAAGCAGCATCATAGGAGCAGGAAAGCTTGACGTTTGGGCCTA
>JAHRHZ010000086.1:9625630-9653940 GCA_024137785.1 Ginglymostoma cirratum | reverse complement strand
ATCGCTTTCCTGCTCCTCTGATGCTGCTTGGCCTGCTGTGTTCATCCAGCCCCACACCTTGTTATCTCGGATTCTCCAGCATCTCTGATATAAGTTTATTATCAGTTGTCTCTCTGTAATGGGAAAACAGTCCTATGGTCTGGTAGAACTATAATGATTTTACTTACACCTTCAATGAGATGAAATAGTTCAATTGCTTAAATGGTCCCCATAAATTTATAATAATGACATTTAAATGAAGTTTTCTTATTATTTGATTTTAAATGAAATCAGTTATAGAATTCCAACAGTGTGGATGTGGGCCAGTGAGTCTACACCAACCCTCTAAAGGTCATCACACTCAGACCCATTCTATCCCTGTATTGCCCGTGGCTAACCCACCTTGCCTTGCACATCCCCAGACACTATAGGCAATTTCCCATGGCCAATCAACTTAACCTGCACACCATTAGACTGTGGGAGGAAACTGGAGCACGCAGAGGAAACCCACACATACACGGGCAGAATGTGCAAACGCCACACAGTCACCTAAGGGTGGAATTGAACCCAGGTCCCTGGCGATGTGAGGCAGCAGTGCTAACCACTGAGCCACCATCCTTTCACTGCTATATGATATGTGACTACTGTCCTGACAACAGATCAGAGCCCTGACGTGCTATGGACAGTTTTAAACATTTCATTCCAAAGTGTGTCTTTGAAAGAGGACAACTACAGGCAGAAAGAAAAGATTGAGGATGTAAATTCAATGCTGTCTGGCAAAGTCCTGTGTGGCACCCATGGAATGTCACACCTATAGAGTGTCAGGGAAACCTGAAATGGAGAGATGTAACAGAAGAGATAACAAAAAGGCCAACTATTTCTCCCTCTCAACAGAAAGCCATACCTAGCAGACTTATATTTGTGTTTTGCCCTTCCAGCAATATTCAAAAAAGGATTAAAAATTAATTTCAACTCAGGTTGGTGTATGGTGGTAGAAGAAGGTGTGCTGGTGGTAGTGAACTGAGGTTTGTGTGTACTCACTTGTTCTTTAGTACAGTAAAGCTCACAGACAAATAGTCACTCACTAACTACCTCTGCACTGTAGATAAACGGAGTGGCTTGCTCTGAATGCTAGAAATCAATGAGTGAGCAAGAAGATCAGGAAAATACAGGATAAGAAGCACTGTCGCATTCTGATTGTTGCCATCTGACTACCATCGAAAGGGAACGAGACAAAAGGATTATATCTGAGTGCAAAGCCAAGAATCTCAAAATCAACCCGGCATTCCACTCAAGACCCAAAGAAACTGACCCATTAATCTTTTAACTTTTATCCATTTTCAGACTTAAGTTCCCATTCCTAATCTATTTGCTGCATTGTTAATTTCTTTCACATTTAGTAACTAATGAAATCACTCTTTAATTAACTCAACAATGTCTGTTTTAATAGATTCCTTTCAAAACGTGAGAAAGTTATCCACCAAGGGAGACGTTCTTTCTAAAGTAACCTCATTGTGACCCACCAAGTGCAAGTGAATAAAGAAGGGGAACCAATTCATCCCACCTTACCCAAGAGTTTAATATCTTGACTTTCCTTATCTGGTGTCTGGTTGCAGCGCTGTATATTATCTCAGTGTATCTCCTTGTGAAAATAATCTGTATTTCACCATCTGTAAGTATATCTTCTCAATGAATTTGTTAAGTGCATTCATTAGTATTTTATATTATATAGAAAGGGAGAGAATGGAGCTGTACAGTAGAATATTAGGCACAATGTGCTCAGGACCAGGATAGACTCAAATTAGAGTCTATGCAAGGCAAGTTTTCAACTTTGAACAATAGTCGAACACTCAATGGTTGCTTCTGAAAGCAATATTCTTAAACTGGTGACTTATGGTCTTCCTGAGTGAGCAATGTCCAAGCAAGAGGTTAGTCTTCAGTAAGTGACAAAGCGAATTAATGATGAGTGACACTGAAGACAACTTGTTCCATCTATTATCAGTTGTCCGCACTCAGCAAACGGCCTCATTTCTAATGACAGTGTGGTCTTCTGTGAGTGATAGATGTCACTGAGTGACATCTCTGACTAATTTTCCTTAAATGACACAGCTACCAGCAGCAAGAGACAACAAGATAGCAAGAGCTATTCACTACTGATATCAGCAATGCCCAGGATGGCTCAGGTGAAACCATTTCTGATCTACAGGGTAAATTTAACACACTAACGTGAGGAAGCACTATTAAGCACAGTTTTAAGGCTCTATGTAATTATTACCACAAAGCTTTCAATGATCTCGAATAGCTTACTGCAGTAAATAGTTGCAATGTGTTTAAAAGGGAAAGTTACTCTAAGTTTTACTTTTTTTAAGTTCATGGGCTGTATGTGCTACTGACTAGGCCAGTATTTTTTGCCCCTGCCTAATTGCCCAAAGGGCAGTTAAGAGTCAGCTACATGGCTGTGGGTCTGGAGTCACATGTAGGCCAGACCAGGCAAGGATAGCAATTTCTTTCCCTCAAGGGCATGAGTGAACCAGATGGGTTTTTCCTGACAATTGACATTGGATTCACAGTTATCATCAGACTCTTAATTCTAGATTTTTGTTGAATTCAAATTCCACCATTTGTTATAGAATCCGTACAGTGTGGAAACAGGCCCTTTGGCTCAACAAGTCCACACCGAACCTCAGAGCATCCCACCCAGACTCACCCCCCTACAACCCACTTAATCTACACGTCCCTGGACACTACAGGCAATTTAGCCTGGCCAATCCACCTAATCTGCACATCTTTGGACTGTGGGAGGAAACTGGAGCACCTGGAGGAAACCCACGCAGACACAGGGAGAATGTGCAAACTCCACACAGACAGTTACCCGAGGATGGAATCGAACCTGGGTCCCTGGCGCTGTGAGGCAGCAGTGCTAACCACTGAGCCACCATGCCGCCCCCATGTATGGGATAACTTTACAGTTAAATATTTTACTGTGTTCTTTCAACAGTTGAAAGAGGAATTTCTCTTCAAAGCCAGTGAGCACTGTTATCTGAGTGAATACGTGCCACAAGGAAGACTTAATGTAGTGTAATTGAGAGTTTCCTAAAACAATACATTGTGGATCAAACCAAGGATCAGGCTACTTTGGATCTGTTAATGCATAATGAGGCAAGTTTAATTAATGATCTCAGAGTAAAACAACCCCAAGGAAACAAAGACCATAATATGGTAGAATTTAGCATTCAGTCTGATAGTGAGAAACTTGGGTCAGAACGGACTGTCATAGAGCCATGGAGCACGGAAACAGACCCTTCAGCCCAACTTGTCCATGCCAACCATCTTTCCTAAACTGAACTAAGCCCATGGGCTTACATTTGACCCATATCCCTCTAAACCTTTCCTATCCATGTATGTTTCCAAATGTCTTTTAAATGTTGTAATTTTACTCGCCTCTACCACCTCCTATGCCAGCTCATTCCATATACACACTAACCTCAACAAGGTCACACCTCAGCCTCTGACGCTCCTAGGAGAAAAGTCCCAGTCTATCCAGCCTCTCCTTACAACTCAGACTTTCTAGTCTCAGTAGCATCCGTGTAAATCTTTTCTGCACCTTTTCCAGTTTAATAAAATCCTTCCTACAACAGGGTGACCAGAACTGTACGCAATACTCCAGAAGTGGTCTCACCAATGTCTTGTACAGCCTCAGCATGACATCCTAACTGCCATACCTAATGCTCTGACCAATGAAGGTAAGCGTGCCAAACGCCTTCTTCACTGCCCTGTCTACCTGTGACACCACTTTCAAGGTATATGCCTGCACCCCTGGGTCTGTCTGTTTTGAGGACAGAGTTGGTTAGATTGGACAGAAAGGAGTTTAGCTGCGTAATCAATTTATGAACAATGGCAGATGTTTAAGAAGATAGTTCATGACTTGCAATAAAGATATGCCAGTGAGAAAGATAGACCCTAGCAAGAGGATAAATTAACCATGTTTAACCAGGAAAGCTAAGGATGGTATCAAATTGAAAGAAAGACATGCAATGTGGCAAAGATTAGTGGTAACCCATAGAACTGGGAAAGTATTGAAAAATAACGAAAGATTAATAGTAAGCCAGGGAACTGGGAATATATTAAAAACTAACAAAAAATGAACAAAAATTATAAGGCGGGATAAAATAATTTATAGGGGTAAATTAGCAAGGAAGATAAGAAACGATAGTAAGAGCTTCTCTAAATATTTTAACAAGGAATAGAGACGCCAAATGAAAATTGGAGAGGGAGGATGGGGTAATCATAAGGGAGAAACAGGAGATGGCAGAGGTTATTGAACAAATAATTTGCACCAGTCTTCATGCCAATAGTATTTCAAAAATGCCTAATAATCACAGGGCTTAAGCAGCAGTTGAAACAAATACAACAAGCTGCAACACACTGGCCACCCTACCCTACCCTATGTTAGAAACACATCAGAACTGACTACAAGACTCCTACAATCTCTTGGAATAATGATAGCGCGCAAACAAACAGCCACATTTCGCAAGTTACTCTCAAAGACCAAAGACCCCATACCCATAATGAGCAGGACAAACGTGATATATAAAGTACCATGCTGCCACTGCGAGCAACATGACATAGGACAGGCGGGCAGGAAACTCGCCACCAGGATACGTGAACACCAACTTGCAGCAAAATGGCACGATCAACTCTCCCTCGTTTCAGTACCCTCTGAATTTGACTGGGACAAAGTGACAGTGCCAGGACAAATGAGACAAAGACAGGCACGAGAATTTCTGGAGGCCTGGTTTTCAACCACCGATGTAATTAACAAACGAGTTGAAGTAGACCCCATCTACATACTGCTACAGTACAAAACCGGAACCAAGACTGCCCACCATGACAAACTGAACTGTATAAATTCAGAGCGGGACAGACCAACAGTGTTTCAATGGAGGCTACACAGCACTGACAATGTCACCTAGAGAGGAGATGAAACATTTACATGAAAAACCAGTCAGCTCAGTGAACCAACCAGCAACTCCAACAATACGCACCATTGGAGAAAAACATACATGGGAAATGCTAAAGGCCAATTAGTCCGCTGGACCTGATAGGTTGTAACTTAAAATATTAAAGGAAGTAACTACAGAGATAATGGATGTCCTGATATTAACCTTTCAAGTATCTTTAGAATCTGAATAGCCTCAGAGGATTGGAAGACTGCCAATCTAACACCCCTATTCAAAAAGGGAGGGAGACTAAAGAACAGGTACCAATAGGCCTGAAGAAGGGTCTAGGCCCGAAATGTCAGCCTTCCTGCTCCTCTGATGCTGCTTGGCCTGCTGTGTTCATCCAGCTCTACACCTTGTTATCTTAGTTTGACATGTTGCAGCTTTATAAGACTTTGGTTAGGCCACACTTAAGAGTATTACATTCAGTTCTGGTTGCCACACTACAGGAAGGATGTGGAGGCTTTGCAGAGGGTGCAGAAGATGTTGCTGCCTGGATTAGAGGGTATGAGCTATAAGGAGAGGCTAGAAAAATTCAGATTGTCTTCTCTAAAGTGGCAGAGGCTGAGGGGAGATAGGGAGAACTGCCGATGCTGGAGTCAGAGATAACAAGGTGTAGAGCTGGATGAACACAGCAGGCCAGGCAGCATCAGAGGAACAGGAAAGTTGACATTTCGGGTCAGGACCATCCTTCTGTGGAAGGGTCAACGAAATGTCAACTTTCCTGCTCCTTTGAGGCTGAGGGAAGATTTGATCAAAGTCTATAAAATTATGAGATCGTAGATAGGGTTAACGGTCAGAATCTTTTTCCCAGAGATTAAATGTCTAATTCTAGGCATTTAAGGTGAGAGGGGGAAAGTTCAAAGGAGATGTGAAGGCAAATATTTTACACAGAGAGCGGTAGGAGACTGGAATGTGCTGCCAGGAGTGATGGTGGAGGCAGATACAATAGGGTCATTTAAGGGGCTTTTAGATAAGCACACGGATATGCAAGGAATGGAGGGATACGGGCCAAGGGCAGGCAGAAAGAAGTTTAACTTGACATCATGTTTGGCACAACATCATGGGTGGAAGGGTCTATTCCTGTGCTGGACTTTTCTATGTTCTATGTTCTGTCTGTCATTGGGAAAATGCCAAAGTCTATTAAAAAGGATGTAATAGCAGAACATCTAGAAATAAATAATATAACCAAGCAGAGTCAGCATGGTTTCACAAATGGAAAATCATACCTGACAAATTTATTAGAATTCTTTGAGGAGTTGACAGCAGGATAGATAAAGGTGAACAGTAGATATCATATATCTGGATTTTCAAAAGGCATGCGATAAGGTACTGCTCATAAATTTACATCATCAGGTAAGAGTCCATGGGTGTGGGGGTTACTATATTTGCATGATATGGATTGGCTAATGATTAAGAGATAGAGCTGGGATAAAGGGAACATTTGAAAGATGGCAGCCATAACTATTGGAGTGCCACAAGGTGCCTGTATGGCAATTATTTGCAATATATATTAATGATGGGAGGGGAGAGTAAATGTACTGCAGCCAACTTTGCAGATGGCACAAATAGAGGAGAATAGCCTTTATTGTCACATATACTCAGTGAGTACAGTGAAAAGTTTATATGTTGCCAATTACAGTGGCAGCATAAGTAAGTTAGAAGGCAAGTGAGGCCGTCACAAACAGAGGGATATTCAGGTTAACTGGTTGGGAAAAGAAGTTGGAAAATAATGTGGGAAAATGTGAAATTATGCACTTTTTGCTGAAAGAATAGAGGAGTTGAATATTATTTAAATTGTGAAGGACTGCAGAAAGCTACAGCACAGAGGGATTTGGGAATCTTTCTGCATCAATGCTAAAAATCTGGTATCCAAGTTCAGTGGGTAATCAGGAAGGTAAATGGAATATTAATCTTTGTTTCAAGGTTGCAGACACCCAGGAGCATGTGCAGTAGCAGTGAAATGTCTGAAATAAATGGAAATAAAGAGTGGTAAAAATATGTCATCAGCTATTAAAATTATCAAAACTGGAAATGCGTAGGTGAAAAATAAAATGCTGAATAAAGCAGATTTTAAAAAAATCTTTATAAGTGGGCTTTATATTATCCATTTAAAACAATCAGAAGTGAGCATTCACAGTGGGAATTAATCAGTGATTAGTTGGTGCCAGCAGACACTCTGATTTCAAAAGGAATGGGTTGTAAAAATGGGTAGTCTTACTAAAAGTATACAAGGCCCTAGTCAGCCCGCAGCTAGAATACTGTGAACAGTTTTCATCCCCTGATCTAAGGAAAGCTATTCTGGAGGCAGGCCAGAGAAGATACACTAAGTTGATGCTGGGTATAGAGGGACTGTCTTATGAGGAGAGATTGAACAGTTTGGGCCTGCGCTTACGGAAGTTCAGAAGACAGAGAGGCAACATTATTAAAATATACAAGATTCTTTGTGGCTGTTGGCAGGCTAGGTTGTTTCCTGGTTTGGGAGAGTCTAGGACCAGAGGGCATAACCTTAGAGTAAGGGGTTAACCTTTTAAGACAGAGTTGAGGAAGAATTTCTTCTCTCAGAAGATCGTGAATCTATGGAATTCTTCACCGCAGAGAGTTGTAGAGGCTGGGTTGTTAGGTATATTCAAGGCTGAGACAGACAGATTTTTTAATCAGGAAGGGAATCAAGGGTTATGGGGAGAAGGCAGAAAAGTGGGGTTGAGGATTATGAGGTCAGCCATGATCTCATTGAATGGTGGAGCAGACTCGATGGGCTGAATGGCCAACTGCTGCTCATGTGGTCTTACGGACATGAATCCTTAACTTCCTGCCATAGAAGTTTGAGCCTACGTACTGTGATCAAATTTTATTGCTCAATACACAAGTAATATAAAACGAGGTGCAGGATACAACACTGCACTCACTGCCAGTGTTGGGCTGGGGTGTACAAAATCAGAAGTCACGCGACACCAAGTTATAGTCTAATGGGTTTATTTAAAATCAGGTGATGAAGGGGCAGCAGTCTGAAAGCTTGTGATTTCAAATAAACCTGTTGGGCTATAACCTGGTGTCGTGTGATTTCTGATATTGCACTCAATTCGGTAACTGTCAATACACAAATCCAGTGAGTGAAATTATGACATTAATGAGAGAGCTCATAGAACATAGAACAGCACAGCACAGTACAGGCCCTTCGGCCCACGATGTTGTGCCGACCTATTATCTTACTAAGATCAATCTACCCTGCGTACCCTACATTTTACTATCCTCCGTGTGCATATCCAAGAGTGGCTTAAAAGTCTCTAATGTATCCGACTCCACTACCACTGTGGGCAGCGCATTCCACACACCCACCACACTCTGCGTAAAGATCCCACCTCTGACATCTCCTCTGTACCTTCCACTGATCACCCTAAAATTATGCGCCCTCATAATAGTCATTTCCGCCCTGGGAAAAAGCCTCTGACTATCCACGCTACCTATGCCTCTCATCATCTTGTAAACCTCTATCAAATCACCTCTCATCCTTCTTCGGTCCAATGAAAAAAGCCCTAGCTCCCTCAACCTTTCCTCATCAGACTTGCCCTCCAGTCCAGGCAGCATCCTGGTAAATCTCCTCTGCACCTTCTCTAAAGCTTCCACATCCTTCCTATAATGAGGTGACCAGAACTGAACACAATATTCCAAGTGTGGTCTAACCAGGGTTTTATAGAGCTGCAGCATAACCTCCTAGTTCCTAAACTCAATTTCCCTGCCAATGAAAGCCAAAAGCTCTTGTTTACTACTGGCAAAATATATATTTCAACAAGAATTTACCTCTTTTGGAAGCCACAAGATCTCTTGCTACAAGGAAATTTGCCATGCATTGAACCACATTGTAACAATCTTCCACTGTACTGCATTCCCAAACGAACACAGGTCTTATAATTGATCGCTTAGGTTTCAGGGGTAATCTGGTGTCTTATTTTCCCTTGCTCTCTCACACGTAATCTCCTTTCGTAACATAATTTGCAGATTAATAGCTGCTTTGAATGCTAATCTGTCACTCCTCATAGCTATTAATCCTAATGCTTTTGATTAATATCATTATTACTGCATTATTAATATTAAGATCTTGACTGTAGGTAAATCCAAGCATTGGCTCTTAATACCGAGCTTTACAATGCAATACATTCAGAGAAAATAATAGATCCTATAACTCTTCAGCCATACACTGACACACGTGGCAGCATGGTGGCTCACAGCACCAGGGACCCAGGTTTGATTCTACTCTTGGGTGACTGTCTGTGTAGAGTTTGCACATTCTTCCTGTGTCTGTGTGGGTTTCTTCTGGGTGCTCTGGTTTTCTGCCACAGTCCAAAGATGTGCAGGCTAGGTGGATTGGCCATGCTAAGTTGCCTGTTAATGTGCAGGGTAGGAGGTTTGGCCATGGGAAAAGTAGGGGGACAGGGTGGTGGATCTGGGTGGGATGATCAGTATGGGCCGAATGGCCTGCTTCCACACCTTACTGATTCAATTTAGCCTTCTATTTTGGTTTCCATTTCTTCCAAGCAACTCAATTAACCCCTATGTACCTCACTGGCTTCAGTAAAAGTAAACCCCCAATACCCTTACACACCACTGTTTTCAAATCCCCTCCCCGTGACTTTCATCCAAGTGCTTTCATTTCGTTGGGGAAGCGATGGCCTAGTGGTATTATCGCTGGACTGTTAACCCAGAAATCCAGATAATGTTCTGGGGGACCCAAATTTGGATCCTGCCACAGCAGATGGTGGAATTTGAATTAATGATGACCATTAATCCAATGTCAATTGTCAGGGGGAAAGATCCATCTCTGATTCACTAATGTCCTTTCGGGAAGGAAACAGCTGAACTTACCTGGTCTGGCCTACATGTGACTCCAGACCTACAGCAATGTGGTTGACTCTTAACTGCCCTCTGGGCAATTAGGGATGGGCAATAAATGCTGCCTAGCCAGCAATGCCCTCATCCTGTGAATGAATAAAGGATTTTCTCTTTGTGCTACTGTGTTGTGCAGTGGGTGGCAATCAGTGAGTTACAACTTTATGGGTTCAAAACTCACCCTGGGAAGCCTTGAGTGTAACACGTCCAAGTAAATGTTTTTGTACGGTACTGATCAGGAATACTGCATCGGCAGTACAATCTCTTGGCTAAAGCCTCAGACGGAGGTACGCCCTCTCCGATGAACGTACGCAATTGTACGGCAGCCCTTGCTAGAAGAACAGCAGTGTTCTATCCGGTGTCCTGACCAGGCCCCCAACCCCGAAACCAAATTCACCGCCACAAAAAGCAGAACGTCCGGTCATCATCGCATTCCCGCTCGTGGGATCTTGCTATGCGCCTGTTGGCTGCCATGTTGGGTTGCAACAGTGACTGTGCTTCAACAGTTGCCAAGTGTTTTGTCGGGGGGGGAAGGATGTAGTGGGAAAAGGGCACTATACCAGTGCAAGTCGTCCTTTCCTCCTGCACGCCCTCTGTTTGTCCCCCAGTCATGTATATATCTTTGAGCTATCTCCTTTCACGCAAGTGATTCCGTTGAACTTAAACTGCTTCCAGTCCCAGGCAGACGTTTGCTGCCTATTAGTTTTCTGGTGCATCTGCTGATGGCCGTATCTATTAAATTCTCCTTATGCCTTGCATTGAAAAACTTGGCATCAAGGGCCCACTGCTAAGGATTTACACAGTATAAAAGATCTTAATATTAATAACACAGAAATATGATATTAATCATAATCGTTTGGCTAAGTAGCCATGGGGAATTGTGGATTTGCACTCAAAACAGCTATTAATCACCAAATTGTGTTGCAAAAGGAGATTACGTGTGAGACTGGTCAAAGCAAGACACCAGAATTACCCCTGAAACCTGTGCGATCAATTATAAGACCCGTGTTCATTTGGTAACACAATAATTAATACATTGTTGCCTCCTGCACCTTACTTTGCATCACTTATGTCTGAAAGCCATCCCATGGGATGGAAATGTTAATTTGATATTGTCCCAATTAAAAGTGGGACATCAATGCATTTCAAAGAAACAGGGTTAATTCCCCTGAGAAAACGTCAATGGGAGAAAACTTCAGGTGAACTTTTCAAGCTTATTCAAAGGCAAAATTGCGGGGCTTCTGATTCAGTTTCAAGTGCAGTGTGCCACATTTGGAATCACCATCATTATGTGCCTCAGCTTCATCAGAATATACCCATTATTCTGGACATCAGTTGTTAATTTTAAAAGCCCAAGGTAGGATTTTTTCTGTTAAGCAAATGGATTGAGGGATATGGGCCAAAGGCAGGTGTATGGACACAGATCAGCCGTGATCTTATTGAATGCTGGCACAGGCTCAAGGGGCTGAATGTTCCTGTTCCTATGACACACTCTGCTTTGAAACTACATTATACAAGCGTTGCTTGCATCGGGAGGGTAATCCTCCCAGGTTGTCTCGCACCCATCATAAACAGCAGGTTCTCATAGTCATAGGGTCATTCACCACAAAAGAGACCCTTTGGCCCATTGAGCCTGTGTTGGTCTATCTACTGCAATCTCACTTGGCCCATAGTCTTGACATTTCAAGAGCTCATCCACACACATTTTAAAGATTGTGAGCCTTCCTACCCTTCCAGGTTCCACCTCCCTCTGGGTTTCAATAAATCCTCTAAGCCTCCTGACTTTCACCTGAAAGCTTTTCCCCTTCCTTCTTGATCCTTCAATGAAATGGGCTTTCTATCCACCCTGTCAAATAGTTTTATACACCTCGATCAGGTCCCCTCTCAGCCTTTTCTGCTCTAAAGGAACCCCAGCCCGACCTTCATCGTTGAACTGCTCCATCGCAAGGGAGCGTCCTGATGAGTCTCCTCTGCTGTCGCTGCAGTTTCTCCTGCTCTTCAGAATTAACATTTACACATTCTCCTCACAGCAGGCTCTCCTGACTTCAAGAGAGAAGCTTTAAACTGAAGGCGGATACGCCCTGGAGATGCGAGACTCATCCGAGGAGTTTTCATGCATTAGAATGATACAGTCCCTCCGCCCTGAGACTAGATTTACAGGGATCGGTTTCTGGATCCCTCACGGCTCAGCTTCCCTGCCGTGTCGCTGTGCTTTTCATGACAAACCAAAGTCTTTGAGTGAACAGACGGAGCAACTGAATCACTCGGGATGGGAATGTTCCAGCTTCCAGAAAACTCTCAGTGCCCTGAGGGTGAGGGTGGTCAAAGGGAGAGGTGATGGCCTAGTGGGATTATCACTGGGTTGTTAATCTAGAGACCCAAATAATGTTTTGGGGACCTCGGTTCAAATCCTACCATGGTCGACTGGGAATTTGAATCCAATAAAAGAAAGCATCCAGAATCAGGAGTCTAATAATAACCATGAATCCATTGTTAATTATTGGGAAATGCCCTTTAGGGAAGGAAACTGCCATCCTTATCTGGTCTGGCCTACATGTGACCCCAGACCCACAGCATGAAGGGTTTAGGCCCGAAACGTCAAGTTTTCCGGCTCCTATGATGCTGCTTGACCTGCTGTGTTCATCCAGCCCCACGCCTTGTTACCACAGCATTGTGGTTGGCTGTTAAACTGCTCGATGGGAAATAAATGCTGGCCTAGCCAGAGACTCACATGTCTTATGAATAAATAAAGAAAAACAAAAGATCCCACATATGGTAATGAATTATGCGACGGAAGAGTTGTTTACTTTGTGTGTGAGTGTGAGAGAGAGAGAGAGTGTGTGTGTGTGTATGTGAGTGTGTGTGAGAGAGAGAGTGTGTGTGTATGTATGTGAGTGTGTGTGAGAGAGAGAGTGTGTGTATGTGTGAGAGAGAGTGTGTGTATGTATGTGAGTGTGTGTGAGAGAGAGAGTGTGTGTATGTGTGAGAGAGAGTGTGTGTGTGTATGTATGTGAGTGTGTGAGAGAGAGAGAGTGTGTATGTGTGAGAGAGAGTGTGTGTGTATGTATGTGAGTGTGTGTGAGAGAGAGTGTGTGTGTGTATGTATGTGTGTGTGTGAGAGAGAGTGTGTATGTGTGAGAGAGAGTGTGTGTGTATGCATGTGAGTGTGTGAGAGAGAGTGTGTATGTGTGAGAGAGAGTGTGTGTGAGAGAAAGAGACAGTGTGTATGTGAGAGAGTGTGTGTATGAGAGAGAGTGTGTGTATGTGTGAGAGTGTGTGTGTATGAGTGTGTGTGAGAGAGAGAGAGTGTGTGTATGTGTGAGAGAGAGTGTGTGTATGTGAGAGAGTGTGTGTATGTGTGTGTGAGAGAGAGATGTTGGTTGAGGGATGTGTATTGTTGAGCCAATGTGCTTTCAGCTGAAGGAGAAAATGACTATTTGAGTATCAGCATCTCAAACCTGAGACGAAGACCGTGATTTCCAGAGGTCGCTGTGTTACTGTATGCTTCAGAGATTAAGGCTCCTCAAGCATTGGAGAGGCAACGCCAAGACTACATTCTCAAAATCAAATGAAAGATTGACTACCAACAACACATCCTCCCTCAGATCAGCATAGCCCAGCTCTGAAGAGGTGATCAGCTCTGCTGTGTGATGCATATCGTCTCTAATCCTGTCACAGTGCTCCTGACGCAACTCTGACCCTATCCACAGCAAAAAACAATCTCCCAGGAGGGCAACAGAAAGGATTTACACAAGTCCTCAAGGTATCCCTGGAGAGGTCAAGCACAGGCTCTGACTCCTGCATGGTTCACGACTGAATGGAATGAAAAGGGCCACTCAGCGAGGCACTGAGAATGTCCTGGGGCCTCATCAGAAACATGCAGAGGTGATGCCTCTTTGGAGTTTGAACATTCTCCCTGCGTCTGTGTTGATTTCCTCCGGGTGCTTCAGTTTCCTCCCACAGTCCAAAAATGTGCAGTTTAGGTGGTTAGCCATGGGAAATGAAGAGTTACAGGGATAGGGTAAGGGGTAGATCTGGGTGGGATGTTCTTCAGAGAATCGGTGCAGACCTGCTGGGCCGAATGGCATCTCTATGCACTGTAGGGATTCTATGATTCTGAGCCAAGGTGTCAGAGGGAATGCGCAAGCTTCTACACAATTGTCTACCCATCCCTTAAGGACCATGTGTTCTACAAGTGGGAGAGTTTGCACTTCCCTCACTTGACTTCGCAACCATCTCAGAACCCACCGAACGCCAGCCCAATCATGTCATTGTGGATCCTGATGGACTATAAACCACAGGGGCACAATTAGGCCATTCAGCCCATCGAGACTGCTCCGCCATTCAATATGATCATGGCTGATCTGATAATTCTCAGCTCCACTTTCCTACTTTCTCCCCAAGCCCTTGATTCCCTTACTGATTAAAAATCGCTCTATCTCAACCTTGAATATTCTTAATGACCCAGCCTTGATAGCCCTCCATGGTAGAGAATTCCACAGATACACTATCTTCTGACAGAAGAAACTCTTCCACATTTCTGTCCTAACTGGGTGACTCCTTACTCTGAGATTATGGCATCTGCTCCTACACTCTCCAACAAGGGGAAACAACTTCTCTGCATCTTTCCTCTAAGAGTCCTCTGAGAGTATTGCATGTTTCAATAAGGTCACCTTTCATTCTTCTAGACTCCAATGAGTACAGACCCAGACAGCTCAACCTCTCCTCATAAGATAGCCCCTCCATTGTTGGTATCAACCCAATGAACATTCTCTGGATCAGAGGTGACGGGGAGAAGGCAGGAGAACGGGATTGAGAAACATATCAGCCATGATTGAATGGTGGAGTACACTCAATGAGCCAAAGGGCCTAATTTTGCTCCTTTATTTTGTGGTCCAGTGGACTGCCTCCAAATCCAGTAGATCTTGCCTTAGGTAAGGAGCCCAAAACTGTTTATAATATGCCAGCTGTGGTGTCGGTGCAGTGTAGTTTTAGCAAAACCTCCTTATTTTAATGCCCTTTGAAATTAAGGCCAACGTTCTATTTGCCTTACGAAAAAGAAAAAGCTGTTGGAAATCAGAAAGAAAAACAGACATTGCTCGGAAAGCCTAGCAGGTCTGTGGAGAGAAACGAGAGTTATTGCTTCAGGTCCAGTGACCCTTCTTCAGAACTGACTGTAGTTGGGAAAAGGCTGGTATGTATGCTGAAGATGGGGTGAGGTGGGGCGGTGGGGGGTGGTGTTTGCGGCGAAGTGGAAAGGAGGAAATGATGGATGGAGATGGAATGCAGGGAGAGAGAACAACATTTGGATAGACAAAGGAATGGATCTGATGAAGGGTTTAGGCCCGAAACGTCAAGTTTTCCTGCTCCTATGATGCTGCTTTACCTGTTGTGTTCATCCAGCCCCATGCTTGTTATAATGGACAAAGATCAGCCTGGGAGAGTCAATGGATGCTGATGGAGGCCATTAGTGGTTGACAATGGGATGACTGTGGTAACAGCTAGTGTGATGACAAGGCCTGGGTTGGGATAAAGACATGGGAAGAGGTGCCTTAAGCCCTAAAGTTATTGAACTCGATATTGAGTCCTGAAGACTGCAGGGTTCCCAAGCAGAAAATGAGGCGCTTGCACTGAGCTATGCTGGAACACTGCAGCGGGCCTGACATGGAGATGTTGGCCAGGGAACAGGACGGTGTTTTGAACTGGCAGGCGCCTGGAAGCTCAGGGTCCTTTTTTTGCAGACAGAACGTAGGTGTTCTCCAAAGCAATAGCCCAGCCTGAGCCTTGTTTCCCTAGCGTACAGGAGACCACGCTGCGAGCAGAGAATACAGTCAGCTAGATTGAATGGAGTAAGGTGAAATTCCATTTAGTCTCTTGCTATATCCACTGAACGTGGATGCTAACTTAATGTGATTGTGACAAAAATCAGGACAATTAAATAGTATCGTGATATCTTCTACGTCCTCCTGAGAGGGAAGACGGGGTTTGGTTTTCAATAATCCAACTTTCCCTGACTCTGCAAAAAATATCTCAACCAGGCGCGGGACAACTGAGCATTATTAAATATCCTCATTGAGTCAGGCACACAAAAACTCGGAGACAAATTGGAGCCATTTAGAACAAGATTTTTTTCTGAGCAAACCACAAGCATTCAGTGAACATTGCAATTCCTTCCTTAATTCTGACATGAGTGGAGGTTTAAAATACAAGGCTTTGAAGTTGAAAAAAATAGGATCGTTTGAGAGTTGGAAGTGGAACCGATCCTTAACCTACAATCATCAGATCAACAAACTGTTCCATCAGGTTCCTGAGGTAGGGTTTTGTTGTGGAATTAAACACCCACACGTTAAGGAAATGTGAACATAATTTGCATTCTGTCTTTGTGAGTCATCTCCACAATTGTGCTTACTGCTTCTGCTGAAATACTCTGTCTACAGACTAAACTTCCTTTTACAATACTGACCCTCCCCCCCAATATTCCTCACTCTTACACTGTCGCTGTCCTTTCGGGATTTCCTCAATTTGGGTTAAACTTTTCATTTGGCTTATGGGTTTGCTTTCACTTGTTCTCTCAATTACACACAGGTATGTGAAAATAAACCAGATTCAACTCACCTCCAACCTTTCATTTCACGATACCACACAAACCAGCAGTGCACCATTTCACAACCATGAGAATGGGGGTGGGCGAGCTCGTATGTCCCTTTCACTTCAGGTTATAACACCCAAAGGTGTGCCCAATGAGGCTTCACAATGATGTGAACGATCGCTGTTTCTAAACGGGACTTGGCACAGACCACGAGAAATGAATCTCACAGACTTTCTTCTCCACTGCCCGTGGCACATTCCTGGGCATTGCACACCAGGTCAAGACAATGAATGTGGCAATTCTCCCAAAGGCCTTGCCCACATGCACGTAGGTAGTCATCAAGCAGAGGTGACGCCATTGGCACTGGTTCATCCACAGGCTGAAGGACAAATGCTTACCCAAGAACATTTGGTGCAGTTAAGCAGGTGGAGCCAGGTGACCAATAGGCTGATCAAAACTCAATTTGGAGGAGGGACATCAAGGTCCTAAACATCAGGTATCACATCAGGGAGACCATCAGGTATCACATCAGGGAGACCATCAGGTATCACATCAGAGAGACCATCAATAATCACATCAGGGAGACCAGCAGGTATCACATCAGAAAGACCATCAATAATCACATCAGGGAGACCAGCAGGTATCACATCAGGGAGACCAGCAGGTATCATGTCAGAGAGAACATCAGGTGTCACATCTGAGAGTTACTAGTTGCTGGCAGAGGGAAATGGGAATAGCCCCTGTGAGCCAGCTTACAGCATTAGAACAATCTACAAGAGCTAGAGAACAAGTACGAACCCAGTAACCGTCTGATGAGTATGGTGGATTTGCTAAAACTCTACAAGGCACTGATCAGACCATAACTCTAATCGCCTCACCTAAGGAGAGTATTCTAGCATTGGAGGCAATTCAGAGAAGGTACACTGTAGGGATTTCCTGTGAGGACAGGTTGAGTAGATTTTGCTTGTACCCTGGAACGTAGAAGAATGAGAGGCGGTCTTATTGGAATGTATAAGAATCTTAGTAAACTTGATGGGGTCGATATGGAAAGGTTGTTTCCCCTTGTGGGAGAGTCTAGGACCAGAAAGCATAAAATCAGTATAATGGGTCACCCATTTACAACGGAGATGAAGAGGTGCTACTATTCTCAGAGGGCAGTGGATCTGTCAAGGCTAGGTCATTAAGTATATTCGAGGCTGAGATAGTCAGATCTTTACTCATTAAGGGAGCAAAGCTTCCTGGGGAAAAGGCAGGAAATCGGAATTGAGAATGAGCCAAATCTTGAATGGTGAGCAGATTCAATGGGCTACTTCTGTTCCTCCATTTTATGGACTTATGATTGCAAATACTGGGGCTGAAGTGAGAGAAAAGGGGAAGGGGTGTCTGTGGGAGTGGGAATCTTTCCTTTAAAGCTGTTATAAATCTGAGGTCCATTGTCACCTTGGAACTCATGATCCTGAAATTTCAGCTCATGACTTCATTTGGGGTCCTTAACTCTAGTTAGGGAAGCCCTGCTGTTGAATAGACAGGTCTAGACTCCTCAATCTCTCTTTATAGGACTATCCTGTCTATTTATTGGGTCTAGTGAACCTCCACTGCACTTCCTCTGTGCTGAATATATCCTTCTGCATATGTTATGTTTTGCAGTAGGATACATGCTGTACTGTTAAGGGAAGTACTCATGATATTATCACTATATTTTAGCACGTGACCCAATAGTATAAAGCTCTCGGTCTCTGTCTTACTAATCCCTGGCATCTTCAAGCATGACATGCTGAGGAAACTGTGCGACAACGCATCTGAATTATTCATTTTGAGCCCAGACACTGTGCCTGTGATTTTATTGTACATATGTAGAAACCAGGTGCTACACCAAAAGTTCATTGCATTCTTCAGAACTATGTCAGCTCTGCCTCATATTTATGTCTGGGAGCTAACATAAGTTTCACAGCGTGATATTTGCCAATCATCAGCTATCACACTACTTCATGTTGCTTATCTGGCTGCACACAACCAAATTAATTCACAGCATGGTGTCCATCTATTTAATCTATAATAGGAATAAACCTGCTTCTAAAAAAAACGGTTTGAACTTTGACTAAAGGACAAGGGAGCACTAAACGTCACACTCTTACGTTTTTAGATTTTGACAAATGGCGCAGATTTTGTGTGCCGCAGTTTCTGATGCTATCTGACCCCTGCAGACTGAGATCGAGCTTCGTAATTCTTTGCTGCAGATTGATTATTTGAACTAGGAGCTCCGATTTGACTGCTTTCGTCTCATTCCCAAAGCAGCATTGACTCATTATGCAGCTATTTTTTTATTCTCCTGCTGTATCTTTTGCATATTCCAGGTCACAGGGCTCACCAGCCAGTGCTGAAAGCTGCCAGGTTATTTTCGCAGTTTTATTTTCTGCCTATCCCTTCTCTCTTATCTCCGCATTCCCCCTCACTTCCCCTTTCCTTCAGAAAAATTTTATTTCGTGAAAGCAGGGTCTGTCTGAACACAGCCTTGGAGGTGTGATAGTATGAGATTGCTACCTCTACCTGCATTCCACCTCCCCCATATACCCACACAACTGGTTTCGCGATACTCCAATGTTTAACTTTCTCCACCAACTGGAAAAGATTAGCATTTTCATTGGCTGTCATTCGAGCATCACAAAGGTTTTTGTAGATAATGACTAAAATGTCACAGGATTTCCTTCCTATTTAAGCCAAAGTTTTGTTTGCAAGCACCAATGTACCTTGTTATGTATTCCTGGATATATTTTGTCTCATGTCCCAGCACCCTGGAGCTCAATCTTCAACTCCTGGAAACTCCAGAGCATTCCTGAAGGGTTGGTCACTTTAGCTGCAAGGTCTTGCTAGGGAGGATATTCTTAATTGCGAACACGCTTTTTCAATGTTGTCATGTAATTGACAGTTTGGAGCTGCAATAAGAATTGACCTGAATGATTTCCTTGCGATTTTGGTTCAATCATTCCGCCAAGACATCTGAACTCAACTTGTCATGGCAGTGATGTGATCGGTTTCGCATACCCAACACAGTGGACTCTTCACTGCTCACTGTTTTTCAACTCTCGCTCTCTCCTCACAAATATGAAAACAATCCTGAAAAAGACACAAAAACAAAAACAGAAATTGCTGGAAAAACTCAGCAGGCCTGCAGGGAGAGAAATCAGAGTTAATGTTTCGGGTCCAATGACCCTTCTTCGGAACTTTCTCTCTATGGATGCTGCTAGACCTGCTGAGTTGTTTCAGCAATTTCTATTTTTGTTTTTGTTTCTGATTTCCAGCACCCACAGTTCATCCAGTTTTCTGAAAAAGAGGTATGTTATCAAAACCTTCAGCCTTACGGATGTGATGTAAAGTGTGTGTTAAATGCATAAATATCATTTATTTTAGAATTTGGATTTTGAACTAGTGCCATATTTGGTCTGTGTAAATGAGGTAGTTTAAGGACTAACATGTCACTGTTTCTAGACCCATTAATTTTAAAAAAAATGAGGTAGAGATTTTCTGCATGACAATGGAGATTGATTTGCATTGGGAGAGTTTTACAAATGAAAAGAGTAAACGCTAAAGACATCAGCTTGTTTGCAATTGGAAGAATTAGGAATTTATTTTTCTTTGGCTGATGGGGGAAAAGCTTCAGTTTACAGAAATCCTGGATGAAATCAGACATCTAAAACAGTTTGTCTGAGAAAAGGATCTAGTTCAGAAAAGCTAAGACATAGGTTATCTGCCTATAAGCATTTCAAATCGAAATTTCCAGACCGGAGTTGTTTGGTTAAAACCCCAGAGGGGTTATTCAAAGCTGAGAAAGTCTTAGCTCAGTTTTGTAAATATTCAGAGATGACGCTTTCAAGACAGGAAATTGAAAGAATCAGTTAAGTTATAGATGTGATAGGAAAGAGAATTCTCTCTAGTATTTGAATACTATGGTATGATACTGCTGGGTTAGATGGGATCGTATTTTACCATGCATTTTGAATTCTTTCAAATAGTGTTACATGCAAGTAGCTTGGTCTATTCCTTTTTATCTTCTCTTCTTTTGCTTAATAAACTTCTGTTTTATTGTAAAAACCAAATCTGTGCCATGGTGTGTTTGTGTTTCAAAGGAAGACCACTTTGTTAAGTTAAAAGCAAAAGAAAATGCTACCTATCAAACCAATTACTATCCACCATGTCAGATATTGGGATCTGACTTGTCTATTACAATAACAGCTGGGATCATGGCACACTTATCAGGGAAAAATGCAAGAATGCTGTACCTCAGGAGGGAAGAGTGGTCATTAATTGGCAGGTTGGTTTTGATTGGCCAAGGTGTTTATGTGAATAAACCAATGAAAAACTAAATGTTTCCGAAGCACCTGGGGTAATTCAATAAAGGATCAAGGTTTAAACATATTTCTTTTATTTATTCAGGTCCGTAAATACACATATACTGTATGTCATCTATAGCATGATAGTGGGTGGCACTTGAGAGGCTTGACTACTACCTTAGTGAGCCTACAGCTCCCCAGTGTTTTGCCCATGGTGATGCCTCAGCCAATTAGACTTGACTTGACAGCCAATACTCTTTCCTCTGTTGGTATAAATTGACATGACGGTTTGAAATTTGGTATTCTTGTGTATGTGTCCTGATGGATTCAAGATGAAAAAACTTCAGCATCATTTCAGAGATAGTAGGAACTGCAAATGCTGGAGAATCTGAGATAACAAGGTGTAGAGCTAGATGAACACAGCAGGCCAAACAGCATCAGAGAAGTAGGAAGGCTGATGTTTCGGGCCTAGACCCTTCTTCAGAATAAAAAAATCATTTGACTATTTTCAGCAAGTTTCAAGTTCTGAACCAACAGGAACAATTCTTATTTTTTTACGGACGTGGGCATTGCTGAGAAGGCTAGCGTTTATCACACCTCAGTAGGTGCCCTTGAGAAAGCGATGGTGAGCCACTTTATTGAACTGCAGCAGTCTGATTAGTTGTCTAGGCAAATCAAGGTTCACCTTTGCAATTGAAGTTGACATTTTACCAGGTTGACTGCACACAAATTCAGAACACTGCCTGTATCTATCCTGTACATGGCCTTAGATGCTTACACACAGTGCAACCATGTGGTGCTCTTTCAGAAAGAAAGATCATTGTAATTGTGCAGATTTGCTATTGTTTAGCTCTGCCACTTTACCATAATTGGATTAAGCAGACATTCAGATGAGACTATAGGAAGCAGCATCTCTGGAAATTGGATTTCAGTCTATTTTCGAATAAATCCGTTGAGTGATTAGTAAGATATAAAACAGAGATTGGAGGGACGGATCTGGAAACTGAGCGGCCGAAATGGATTTTAGAGGATGTAAATAACTCATGGCATGTTTCCTCGTTAAAACAATGCACAATGTGTTCATGCAATATTCAAGCATTGAAAACCCTTGTTGTCTGACAGATGGGCTTCTGTAACCATTCACTCTCACAATCAGAAACATTCTTGTCTTGTAGCTGACACATGGCCTGAGCGTGTGTCCAACAATCCGGTTTATTCAATTGTTAAAATAGGCAGGAGACAGCCTAACCCTCAGATAGTATCTCTCAGAGTCCGCAATATGTCCCTTGATAGTTAATCCAGTCCTCTTGACCTGTCGTCGCTGTTGCAATGTCAGAAATTAATGCATAGCAATCTCTGAAGAATAGCAACAAGATGACCAGGTCATTATGATGTCCATTACAGGATATATTGGCCAGGACACTTAAGAGAACTCTCCATGAGTTCTGCTCTTTTTAAGAAAATGTTCTTGGGTGCGGGTGTCACTGGCTAAACTCATACAGCAAAGAAACAGGCCCTTCTGTCCATCTTGTCTTGGAACACTGTGTCCATTTCTGGTCTCCCTGTTGTAGGAAGGATATTATTAAGCTGGAGGGGGTTCAGAAGACATTTACTTGGATGTTGTCGGGAATGGAGGGTTTGAGTTATAAGGAGAGGCTGGATAGGCTGGGACCTTTTTCACTAGAACATGTGAGGTTGGGGAGTGACCTTAGAGAGGTTTATAAAATCATGAAGAGTATGGATAAGGTGAATGGCAGGTGTCTTTTCTCTCGAGTGGAGGATTTCAAGACAAGGGGGCACATTTTTAAGGGGAGAGGAGAAAGATTTTAAAAAGTCATGAGGGGCAATTTCTTCATACAAAGAGCGGCTCATGTGTGGAATAAACTGCCAGAGTAAGTGGTGGATGTGGGTACAGCTACAGCGTTTAAAATACAGTTATGTAGGTTCATGAATAAGAAATGTTTGGGTATATATGGGCCGAGAGCAGGCAGGTGGGACTAGTTTAGTTTGGGATTATGGTTGATATGGACTGGTTGGATTGAAAGGTCTGTTACAACTCACTGAGCATCAATCACCAAACTAATCTAAACTCACTTACTTGCTCTTGGTCATTAGCCAACTGTGCCTTGGCATTTTAAGTACTTATCCAGACATTTCTAAAGAGAATCCTTCATGGTAACCTTTGCCAGTGTCAGAATTGAAGCCATTCTGATGTTGTCATTCTGATTACAAAACTACTGTCCAGCCAACTGAGCTAACTGACCCTTAAACAGTACCCATCCGAATTTACCCAGAAGGCAATTATGAGTCAACCACATTGCTGTGGGCCTCGAGTCACATGGAGGTCAGACCAGGTAAGATGGTAGATTTCCTTCCCTAAAGAGCATCGGTGAGCCAGATGGGTTTTTACCAACAATTTACTTGGTCACCATTAGCTGTTCATTCTGGATATTTATTGAATTCAAAGTTCACCAGCCATCATAGTGGGATTCAAACCCTTATGCCCAGCACATTAGTATGGATTTCTGGACTACCAGCCCAGTGACATGACCACTAAACATAACCATCTCTCATATATCCAACTAAGGGGTAGATGAGGACTCTACTCAATGTCTCATTGAAAGGAGTGGCTCTCCTACACTACTGCACTGTAGGTTCAATCGGGATTACAAGTGCAGGGAGAAGCAACAGCTAGCTCAGTGTAGACCTCAGTGTGACACTTATCCTAGAATTATATCAGCTCGAGCGCAACATTCAGAGCAAAACTTCTGATGCCCACGGTTCGCAGTGGGATCTAAACTGGGGAGGATTCCTGGAGACAGAGACAGAATGAAAATAACTGGGAAAACACATTCAAGATACAAGGCACCAGCACTGAGACCACGAAGGACAGAGGTCCAGACAGGGGGCAACAGTGAGCCACCCCGCATGTCAGTGACCCATTTACCAAATCATAGAATTGTTACAGAGCAGAAGAGCCCATTCGGCCCATTGCCCCTGCACCAGTTCTATTCCCTAATGCCAATCTCCTGCCTGTTCCCCACATCCCCGCTCACCATTTCCATCCAAATAATGCCCTAAAGAACAGATTGCAACAATCAGTTGTATTCAAGCAGGCCAGGCCCCTGTGATGACCCGAGTGTAAAAGGCTGCACTCCCCACATCTGCCATTAGGAGGCACTCTGGATAAATTCTGACAAGAGTACCTGATTTATGCCAATTTACTCACAAGACGTAGGCATCATTGGCTAGACCAGCATTTAGCGCCCATCCCTAATTGCCTACGGGGAAATTTAAGAGGCAACTGCATTGCTGTGAGTCTGGAGTCACAGTGTAGGCCAGGCCGGGTAAGGACAGCAGATGTCCGTCCCTAAAGGGCATTAGAGTGAAACTGATTGATTCAAACCTATAACCGTTTTCTGATCGTCAATGGGCCAGATCTTTGTTCCAGATTTTTATTGAATTAAATTTCACCATCTGCTGTGGTAGGATTCGAACCCATGTCCCCAGAACACTGCCCTCAGGTTCTGGATTACTAGTCAAATATCATTAGACTCACACTAGCAAGTACTCCGGAAAATTTATGGTAATAGTACTTTTCATCTTGTTTGTTTCCAGTATAAGTAGGGTTGCCAGGATGACCTCTAATCTTCAATCATCAGACCTGGCCAAACACTTTTTTCTCCAAAGTCTGCATACTAAATACCTTCAAAGGAATTGAGAATGGCGTGCATTTTATTTTTAAACTTAACTCCTGATGTTCTTCTGAGGGATGCTCTTGGGATTAATTTTCAGTATCTGGAGCCTTCATGGTATAACGGAAGGCAAGCTCATCACTTCATCAACATCGCTGTGTTCATTATCACACTAAAGGTCTTTTTGTCCATTCTTAGCCTTCGTGCACTGTTTACAATCGGAATTAGGATTATGTTTATTGTTACTTGCACTCAATTTACAAAAGAACAGGATATGAGTACGGTGAAAAGTGTTAAATGTCATCAATACACGTGCCATCTCAGGTACAAAGTATCTAGGTACAAATCTTAGGCACAAAAAATAGTAGAAAAGAAGAGAAAAGGTAACAAAACCAAAGTTGCTGGAAAAGCTCAGCAGGTCTGGCAGCATCTGTGAAGGGAAAAACAGAGTTGACGTTTCGGGCCCGGTGACCCTTCCTCAGAACTGGGTACAGAGAAAAGGTTACACTGCATTACTGATATACATAGTGTAAGTTAGGAAAGCAACTATAAAGGTAAAAAGTTAGACACTACATTGGGTATCCATGTGGTCTGAGCGGGTTCCACCAGTTCCCAACTAGTAGCCATCTTCGCTCCAGACTGCTGGCCATCCCCAATCCATTCTAGGCTGGCCTACTCCACTCCGGGTTCTCTGGCAGAAGGCAAGAAAGACAGAGGAGAGAAAAAAAAACACGAGAGAGAGACCAAAAAAAGAGAGAGAAAGAAAGGAGTGGATGAGCTCCAGCTAGAGTGTCCTACCCCACTGTCATCTTGGATCTATGTTAATGGGCAACGGGATGGGAGGTGGGTTAGTATAAAGAGAACTGCACGGTTATTCACTTCAGTCAGAAGAATAGAAAAGAAGGATACTTTTTAAAAGGTGTAAAACTTGTAAGTTTTCATGTTCAAAGTGGCTTAGGTAGGCTTGTTTAAATTATGCAGAGAGATACCATGCAGGTACAACTGAAGCCAGTTGTAGACTTTTCCGACTGCTTAAAATAAGTGCGTTTTTCACAAAAATGTTTGAATGCATTTCTTTCGTCTCCATTTAGTGGATTTAAAATCAGTAACAAGCTTCCATGTGTTTAGGTGAAGAGGATTAATTGATCATGATTCAATGCAAAACCCTACTGTGACCGCTCTCACACATGCAACTCAGGAAAAATACTGTTAAGGAGAATAGTGCATCCTTACACATTGCAGTTCGTGTGTTTGGCTCATCACAGGAAAAGCCATTACTGTGGCTTCAGTAAAGAGATGCGGCACTCCAAAGTGGTTTTGATGGCAGGGGTTGTACAATCAGGAGTATTGCAGGCGTACCTCAAAGGGATGGATGCACAGCTTGTTGCGAAGTTAGCCGCTTGAAGATTTTATTACAGAGACCTTTAGAGGTGGACTTGGATAAGGAATCAGGCTCGGGAGGCTTTTAAGATATTACAGCCTCAAAGCTGTAAAACGGTTTCAACATATTGGCCCGCAGCTTATATCCAGCAGGAGTGTTCCTTGCAGCTGTCCCTCTGATCGCCTGAGATAATAAAGGAGCCATTTTCATTCATATGATCAACTGCGATCGTGTGAGAAGGATTTGAGCTGAAAACTGGCTCTATACATTGGAGATTGCAACTCAATGGATACTTATTTCAGGTTAACAAGTTTTCTGCAGCACTCTTGGTGTTAAATAACAAACTCAGGGACATGAAGTCTGTAATGTAATTCACCAATTTTAAACCACCAACAAGAGCGGGTGAGATGAAATCTTTTGTGCTCACAGTGAACTGCGCAAGTCAGCAATCTGTGAATATTGTAACATTCAGGGAACAGGCAGTTGCAAAGGATCGGCACATTTGACTGTTCCAAAATATCGCTTACATTCAATATCACTTAGAACCAAGGCTGGGGCTTTGGTGAAGTTTTCAATGAGTTTCACAGAGAATAGGAGTTGGGACGTCATGTTACAGCTGTACAAAACATTGGTGAGGCCACTTTAGGAATATAGTGTTCAATTCAGGTCTCCCTTCTATAGGAAGGATGTTGTGAAACCTGAGATGGTTCAGAGAAGATTTACAAGGATGTTGCCGAGGTTGGAGGGTTTGAGCTATAGGGAGAGGCTGATTTTGCTGGGGCTATTTTGCCCCTTGCTTGGAGCGTCGGAGGCTGAGGGGTGACCTTACAGAGGTTTATAATATCATGAGGGGCACAGACAGTTAAAGTCTTTTCCCCAGGGTAGAGGAGTCCAAAACTAGAGGTCATAACTTTAAGGTGAGAGTGGAAAGATTTAAAAGGAACTTGAGGGGCAGCTTTTTCATGCAGAGGGTGGTGTCTGAGCTGCCAGAGGAAGTGGTCGGGGCTGGCACAATTACAACATTTAAAAGGCATCTGTTGGGTTTCTATCGGATGGGTTTACAGGGAGATGGGGCAAAAGCTGGCAAATGGGACTAGATTAAATTAGGATATCTGGCTGGCAGGGTTTGTTTCTGTGCTGTACAGCTCTATGACATTATGACTCTAACAGTTCCAGATTTACTGAACAGTCAGTTTTAGGCAGCGACTGAGGCAGACAAAGGAAAAAGTTCTATGTTTGGGATGCTACTCAGTCAAGTCATTAGGAGCAGGGAGTAGTGCCTTCAACCCAAAAGAAGGTGCAGGCTCCAAGCCATTAGGGTTCAGGAGAAGTCCAGGAAGTGAAGGTTAGACCTTGTGAACATCGCTTTTAGTGGTGGGGCCTTGAAAGGCAGCAAAAGTCATTAACAGTTCAGTACAGCTGAGGAAAGCCCACAAGTCCAATTTCATAGAATCCCTACAGTGCAGAAGCAGGCCATTCAGCCCCTCAAGTCCACACTGACCCTCTGAAGAGCAACTCACTCCTCTTACCCTATAACCCTGCATTTCCTATGACCAATCCACCTAGCCTGCACATCTTTGGACTGTGGGAGGAAACCGGAGCACCCAGAGGAAACCCACACAGACACAGGGAGAATGGGCAAACTCCACACAGACAGTCACCTGAGGTTGGAATCGAACCTGGGTCCCTGGTGCTGTCAGGCAACAGTGCTAACCACTGAGCCACTGTTCTGCTTTCTGTAGATGGCAAGGCCTCAGAAGAGCACAGGGGCAGTACCAGCTTGGCACCTCACACGTTGTCTATTTTTTAAAATGAAACGTTAACGGTTCCTAGCCAGAACATAACATAAAATCAGTGGTCTGGCCTGGGATTGTAACGCAGGTGTGAAACCAAAGGATAACCCTACTGCGAAGGAAGAAAGGTCTTGACCTGAAATGTCAGCTTTCCTGCTCCACTGATGCTGCCTGGCCTGCTGCTTTCATCCAACTCCATGTTGTGTTATCCCGCATTTCTTACTTGTGCAAGATTACATTTGAATGTTTTGAGGCACCAGGAGGGTCCAATAACAGAACGGACCCCCATTTACCTTCAGCAGGGAGACCTCAGACAGTGGTCTTTGCCCATTGTGGCAGCTGCCCCAAGTCTTAGTGCATCCCTCAGCACATAGCCCTGGACCTTGGCATGTGACAGTCTGCAACACTCATTCAAGGTCAACTCCTTGCTCTGGAAGATCAACAAGTTTCGGGCGGACCCACGAGTGTCTTTCACCGAGTTGATGGTCCTCCAGGCTCAGTCGATGTTTGTCTCGGTGTGTGTCCTGGGGAGTAACCTGTAGAGTACAGAGCCCTGAGTCATGGAAGTGCTTAGGATAAAGCTCGACAAAAACCACGGCATCTCTCTCCAGGCGCCCTTTGCAAAAATTCCAGAAGGAGATGTGTGACAGTCTCTACC